>JAVJIF010012363.1:0-101320 GCA_038442645.1 Agave tequilana
AAAATGAGATACAACTTCTCATAAACTATCTAATAATGATCCTAAATCTTAAAAATAAAGTAAGAAATTAATCCTAGTCTTCCTTCCTCTCCTCTGATGTGTGGGGTATTTATAGAAAAGAAATAGATAGGGGAGACGAGTGGAGAGATAGGAGGAGCTGGCTATTTCTGATTTGAATCCTCCTTATTTTCAAACTTAATTTGATGTGAAAATTCAATTCTGATCTGCAGCTTGTTGTTGTGTATTTGTTAAATATAACTTATTAAATGAGAAATTAGAAACAATGATTAACGTAAGAGTTGTAGCCTTTAAGTCTTCTTTTTGGATCATCTTGAATCATCAGATTTGACTTTTAGTAGCAAAAGTTATGATTAAATACTTAAATATATTCAGTCTGAATTTGAGTCTAAATTGCTTCATCTCATCCGTTGATCTTCTCTTTATCCATTTATCCTTTTGAATTTTGAATTTTAGCTTTAAATTTGACGATCTATCTCTTTATCCTCAACGAAACTGATAGGACTTATTCTAGTCCGTTTTTTATTTGAATTTGGATGATAATATCTCATCTGATATACCCAGTCTTCAGATAAGATAACCTTTAAAATCTCTGGATTAGAATAGATCCCCCTTTTTTCGAATTTCTAGATTTAATTTAGATAAATCTGTCAATCTCTCCCTTTTATTTCTTAATTACATTGCATGCCGTTGAACATGAAAATATATTAAATATCAGAGATTTATTTAAATATGAATGCAGAAATGTGACACATATGGTATGAAAATATATATGCACGTGTACGATCACACCTCCACACCTATCTTTTGCTCGTCCTCGAGCAAATAAAAAAATGAAACCAAAATAGCCTAACTCACTTTCATAGGAATCGTGGTTGCACTTAGCACGTGTAACAAGCCATTAAACCTCTAAGTTACCCTTAGAGGACGAGTTTTATCTCGTGAGGATTTTCAGTGGATTACACCTATAAATTCATAAAGAAAGGAAAAGTGTAAAGATTTTCGAAAAGCATTTGAAACGGAGAGAAAATATTTGAAATATTTTTGTAAGAGTTCAAGTAATCTATAAGTTATAAGAAAACATAATTTTTTTATTCCTAAATTTAGTCTCTATTCAAAAACTTGTTACCAAGCAAGGTAAGGGGTTAAACTTATATTTCTCATCTAATCTATTATTTTACCCTAAATCATATGCACCTTCATGATCGTGAATATTTTGACTAGGAGTTTTTTAACTCAAACTTATATGCCTTATTTTCTTTTTTTTATATATTTTTGTGTATTATTCCTTAGTTCTATTAGGCTTTCTAATCTGCCCATGTAATAAGCCTTCAGTCGGTGACACCCAAATCGGATGGTCATAAGGCACCGAGTGAGAAAATACCCCAAGAACTTAAGGACTCGAGTAAATAAGACCACAAAGCTAAGATTTTATTAATAAGATGGACCGCTTTTAGGCGTGAATACTTATGCTTTATGAGGTACAAATACCCAGCTTAATCAGAGGATTTATATATATAAATATATATTTTTTTATAAGGCATAAGAATCTTTGTTTTTGAATTCTAAGTGTGTAAGTGTATAAAGTGTGCATATTTCATCAAGGTAAAAATCAAGACTAAATTACTTTTTCAAGTTTTCTTCCTAACCCTAAAAATCAAACAAATAATCTTATTTTGATCAATTATAAAACTCCTAATTATGATTCTCCTATTCCTTAAAATTGACTTAATTTCTTACAAAAAATATATCAAAATATTATTCTTTTTTCAAAAAGTTTTTTTTCTTTTTTTTAGTTATATTAGTCATGTTAGATTGTTAGAACCCTCCACATACTTATCTCATGCATTATCCTAAATGTATGACTGTAATGCATGAATGCATGAAATAAAGTGCAAAAAGAGGTGAAATAATAATAATATACAAAAATATGTACAACATCATGTTCTCCCACACCAGATCTTTCTAAATCTCGTCCCTCTAACTCGTTTTCCATCATTCCAATGGGTTCTCTTTATAGGACACAGTGGGGAGGCCAATCTTTTTGTCATTTTAGCTCTCTTCCTTCTCAGTTTTACCTTCCTTAAGCTCTTCTTACTCATATTTCTATATCCAATATTTAAAAATTAATTATAATCACACCTCTCAGTTCGAACTTCCTCACTATTAATGCCTAAGAATAATAGCTCAGTTCCATACATCTCCTCAAAATTTAGATCAATGCTTTCCTCTGGAGGAGTGTAATTAATCAAGATATCTCTAATTGGTTCATCCAAACACATGAGTTCTTCTTCAAAGAGGTTTTCAAATGTTAGGTCAATCGGAGGTTCTTGAATCATATTCTCATGTGATATTTTATTGATTGGATCATCAAAAGTGAAGACACTCAAATCAAATTCCTTTTTTTAAGGGGACTCCAAAATTTGGATCTCCAACATATGTCTTCTCATTAATAATCACACTCATTCTTAAATAATTCATCAAGAAATAGAGACTCATTCTCTATACCTTCACTTTCTTTTTCACAACTTTTCTTAGTGAAATTTGCCTCAAATGTTTGGTCTCTTATCTTATGAGGTTATTTTTCTATGTTGAAGACATTGACTTCTCTAGTCATGTTTCCAAAGGTTAACCTCATGAACCCATTCTTACAGTTGATAATAACATTGGCAGTAGCAAGGAATGGGCGCCCTAGGATAACTGGAATTTGAGCCTTAGGATTGGACACAGGTTGTGTCTTAAGAACTATGAAATCAACAGGGTAGATAAACTCTCCGACCCGGATAAGGACATCATTAATTTCCTCTTTGGGAATTTTCACTGACCAGTCAGCCATTTGGATGGTGACTCGGGTTGTATTAAGATTGCCCAACCCGAGTTGTTGATAAACTGAGAAAGGAAGCAAGTTGATACTTGCTCCCAAGTCAAGAAGTGTACGATTAATCTCATTTTGTCCTATAGTGCAAATAATGGTGGGACAACCTGGATTCTTGATTGTTATTCATTTTTGCATCATTTTCCACTTCCATATCATGCTATATGTAAATAAAAATAAGCTTTTATTCCTTTTCTCTCTAAATTTGCAGGTCCACCATTAATGGAGAGGAAGCCCATAATCTATGGAATTATCAAGGAATTAATGGGATTAATTAAAAGCCAAAAGGAAAAGCCCAAAAGTCAAGCCCAGATCTGGAATCGTTCACGCATATCCCCAGCCTTCTAGAAGATCCAACGTGGCTAACATACTGTAACAGAACGACAACAGAATTCGTTGGCGCAACGGCCAAGATTCTGCCGCAGAAACGCGGCTCTAGCTGCGGATCCGCGGCAGAAAACTGGCCGTTGAGCCAGCGATTTGATCCCACGGTCGAGATTTGAGAGCCTCATCCTCTGGAGCCTATAAATAGACCTCTAGGGCCTCTGCGAAAAGAGGAGGAGAGATTTGAAAAGAAGAGCTTGTATTTTTGAGAGAGCTCTAGGGATTTTCTCTAGTTTTTTTTGTGCTCTTGTAATCTCCTTCTTCCTTCTAGAATTCTGCAAAAGAGAGAAGAGAGAGTGTGAGAGCTTGTAATTAAAGTGGTGACAACTTGAAAGTAAGGATTTATCCATCTATCTTCTCATCTTTGCAAATTCTAGTGCTTTACTTTACTTGTTCTTTCTTTCTTCAAGCTTTATTTCATTGCATTTTTCTACCATGAACTGTTGTTTTCTTTTCATTGCAATGTCCAGCTAATTCTCTAACATGACTAGCTAACCATTAACTTTACTAACTTCTAACTCTTGGGTGATTGCTAATTTGTAATCTTGCAATTGTAAGTCTCTTCCATCCCCAATGAAGATGAGTTATTTTCATTCTTGACAAATGCTTGTTGTAATTCCACATGATTCATGTGAGCCTCATTTAGAGCCTTATCTTTAGAACAAGTGCCTTGATGGAACATGGAAATGGAGCACCTACCTATGCTATTGGTTTCTAGTACAATTTTCTTACTTCAATGCTATCTTGAGTATGACTTTGAATGACTAATGAATTCCTCCTTAGCATTACTTTGAGTGACACTCCTTGATTCCACCATTGAAATTCTATCTCGGGAGCTGATGAATCAATGAGGCTACAAGATAAGACCGAGAAGATCACTCATCCTCCAAGTGGGAAAGTATTTGACCAAACAAGCAAGACAAACCTTTGCCGATGAACAACATGAGGCATGCATCACCCTAATGAGATTAGTAAGTTAGTAAATTAGAAAGGTTAGCTAGTCATGATTTCTTTTATCTAAAAGTCTTTCAAAGTTTTTCTTCTTAAATTTTCTTTTAAAAGCTAGTCAAGTTTTCAAGTTCTTTTCACTTTCTTTTCCATCGGTTTTCTTTCCATGCAACAAATTCACAACGAATTTTCCCGCTACTTTTCCATGTCATTTTGTTTCTTTTGAACATAGAAGAACTCTCGTTTTCTTTCTTCACAACTTAACCGTAAAGCTTCCATCGCGAGCTCTCCCTGAGGATCGACCCGTAATAGTACATACTACTACGGTGATTCGGAAGGAGTAAAGCAAAATTGCAAATACATTCTTGGAGTTTTTGAGCATCACTCACAAGCGTAGAAGGTTGACTCTAAACCCTCTCTCGTTGAATATTAATACACTCCTCCTTTCCGAACAAAATTTTTGGCGCCGTTGCCGGGGAGAGCAACGGTTTTCATTTAAAGTGAAGAACTAAACGAGTTTTCTTCTCTGTTGCAGGTTACAGGTTGAAGAAACAGGAAACAAAGCACTGCAGTAACATATAAGTGGCCTTGGGCCTCTGCTCTAGAAAGCAGAGACCAAGTACCCTTTGATTTGCCGCGATTTCTCGGCCAAAGCCGGCAAAGAAGAGTGACTACTCACTAATTTTGTGCAGGGTCGCTTTGCAAAAATACAGCTGCTGTAATTTTTATTTCCTGTATGCTCTCACCAGGATCCTGCTAATAAATCAACAGTAAAACATTTGTTGTAAAGTTAAAAATTGATTAGACATTTGCATTTTTAGGCACGTGTCTTTTCAATTCATTTACTTTACTGTTGAAGAGTGCTGGAGTAAGGTACGTTTGCATTGCATTTAGAATAGGACTCACTTCTTAGTTGATTTACATCGCTTTGAGTGAACCTTGTTTGCATATACTGTACACTTGCACCAAATTGATTTTAAGGGCACCACCCAATAAACAAGATAAGGTGGGGGATTTCATCACCCTTTCCTTGGCCCAAAAATCATCATCCAAGCACTCACAATCCCAAGCATTTTAATAAAATCTGATAGACGTTGGCCCTAAGGACATCCAGACTCAGTAGGAGATCGGCTGAAGTTAGAAATTGATTTTGATTCATACTCCAGTCAAATCAGTGTCTAAGGTTGGGGATTAAGAGGTTACGCCTCGAAGATACCGTGGTTTGGCGTAATTAAGGCCCGTTGCTTACGCACGGATGCCTCCCACCGTATTTTGCCCCTACCTGGCTGATTGCCTGTGGTCTGACTCAAGCAATAACCTTCTTTGGTTCATCAAACAGTTCGGAGTCGTCTAGATCCAGGTATCCTAGATAGCTTGTGATTGATTTTTCTTTTCTTGTTTGTTATTTTCATTTTCTTTCGCTTGTGTAATCGGTGAACATTGTCTGTGATTGTGTATGCAAGAGTGGTACCGTAATCCAAATTCTGTAAGACTTGTTAGGATTCCTACACTTGCACAAATACCACCACCTGACACAATCCAAATTATGGCAAATAACACTTCATTTCAAGACAAGTTCTACCCGATCCGCACTTCACTTCCATCATGCATTCTTCTCCCAGTGACCAATGAAAATAATTTTGAGCTGAAGCCACAATTTATCAATACACTTCCGCGATTTCATGGCCTAGAATCCGAAGACGCATATTTCTTTATTCATGAGTTTGAAGAAGTATGTGTGATGATGAGAATTTCTCATTAACTGAGGATGCTGTTAGACTAAGGTTTATACTCTTCGCGCTGAAAGACATAGCTAAGAAATGGCTTTACAATCTTCCCGCCAGTTCGATTTCTTCATGGGATGATTTTGTAAAAGTCTTTCTTAAGAAGTTTTATCCCATTCACAAGACAGCCCTCATGAGAAAGAACATTATGCAATTCAAGCAGGAATCAAATGAACCATTCTGAAAATATTTTAAACGTTTCAAAGACCTACTAGCCCTATGTCCTCATCACGGCATAGAGAAATGGTGGTAGTGCTAAATTATATATGACGGACTTGATTACCAAACAAAGACACTCCTTGAAACCATGTGCCAAGGAGAATTTTTAAAGAAAGATGAAAATCAGGGGTGGGATCTCTTTGAAGCCTTAGCTGAGAAACAATTCAGTGGGAGTCATGCCCTGAAAAAATCACTCCCACCACTTCCAGAACCGGTATGCATTCAATAGAATCTTCCATAGCTGCTGAGGCTAAAATAACTCAATTGATGAAGAGGATAGAACTGCTTGAATCAAGAGAACATTCTGCTGTGAACCAGGCCAACCAACCACCTGTGGTCAAACCAGGTTGTACCTATTGCCATGATCTCAATCATGTATTTGAGGAGTGTCATGTTTACCAGTCTCAAATGTATCAGGAGAACACGAATGCTACTTACACTAGACCCAACCACAATCCATACTCCAAAACGTACAATCCGGGATGGCGAAACCATCCAAATTTTTCCTGGAGTCAGTCTGGTCCTGAGCAACCTAGGGAGCTACTTTCACATCAATATCATGCTCAGTCTCCTCAACCCAGTTTCAACCAGAATCTACCAAATTTTCACTCATATCAGAATCCACCACAATTCCAGTCATATCAGAGTCCACCACATTACCAAACAAACTTCCAGCCTACATATCAACAACATCAACCCCAGAGTCATTCAGACAAGAGAATCTCAGAGTTGGAAAAAATGATAGAAACCCTATCTAAAATCCAGGCTTCAATGATGACCAACCAGCATCAGGATATGACAAGTTACAGGTCCAGATAGAGCAATTGGCTAATTCTTTAAATGAGAGACAAAAAGGAATGCTACCAAGCTAGCTAGTGCCCAATCCAAAAAATCACTTCCCTCTGCATGAAGTTGAAGACATGGACCCCAGTCAATGCAACACTATTCATATTCTGAGATCCGGAAAGTGGGTAGATAATAAGGTTTCTAATCAACCCACCAAATCAGAGTCAAAATCAGTGTCAAAGTCAACACCTCCTGTTCCAGTACAACCAACTCCAGACAATCCATCTTCCAGTTCTGAACCATCAACTTCCAAATCCAAAGAAAAAGAAAAGGCAGCTGAGCAACCATACAAGCCTGTTGTACCATTTCCAAATAGGCTAGCTAACCAAAAGATGAATGTTCATATGGAGAAGATCAGAGAAATGTTCACTAAGGTCCAAATTAATGTACCTCTTTTTGATGCAATACAATAAGTTCCATCATATGCCAAATTTTTAAAGAAAATGTACACCAAGAAGAGAAAAGCAAATGTCCCTAAGAAAGTCTTCCTAGCTTCGAACATTAGCGAGTTGTTCACTGGGCCAATTCCTGTGAAATACAAGGACCCAGGGAGCCCAACCATCTCTTGTATCATAGGACAGACTACTATCAATAGGGCATTACTTGATTTGGGAGCCAGTATCAATCTCCTTCCTTTTTTCGTGTATCAACAACTAGGGTTAGGCGACCTCCGTCCGATCAAAGTTACGATACAACTAGCCGATCGCTCTGTGAAGATTCCAAAAGGGAAAATTCATGATGTTCTTGTCAGAGTTGGGGAGTTTATTTACCGTGTTGATTTTATAGTTCTTGAGACACAACCTGTGTCTAACTCCAATCATAGGGCTCAAACTCCTATTATCCTGGGGCGACCATTCCTTGCTACAGCAAATGCCATCATCAATTGCAGGAATGGATCCATGAGGTTAACTTTTGGCGACATGACTCGAGAAGTGAATGTCTTCAACATAGACAAACAACCTCGTAAGACAAAAGATCACACATTTGAGGTAAACTTTGTTGGAAACAATTGGGAGGAAGAGAGTGAAGATTAAGAAGATGAGTCGCTGTTTCTTAATGAATTATTTCAAAATGAATGCAATCATCTTGATGTGAAAAATTCTAATGTTAGAGTACCCTTTCAAAAGGGGAAAATTGATTTGGATATCTTCACTTTCAAAGAGCCAACCAAGAATTTATCCCATGAGGATATAATTCAAGAACCTCCGATTGATATACTTTTTGAAGACCTCTTCAAAGACGAACTCATGTGTCTGGATGAACCAACTAGGGATGTTTTGATTAATTGTACATCTCTAGGGGAAAGTGTTGACCTCAGCTTTGAGGAGATATACGAGGCTGAGTTAGAATTCCTTGGCATTCACAATGACGAAGTTTCAAATGAAAAAAGTGATGGTGGCAAGTTTTTGAAAGAGGATTGTAGCGATATGAGGGATAAACACCTAAAAAAGGTGAAACTGGGGATGCCGAGGGCTTAAATAACAATACAACTGGTTTCCCAACTGAGCCCTATTAAACGGACCCATTATAATGATGGGAAACGGGCTAGAGGGATACGACCGAAAGAAGTCCTCGGTGGTGAAGATACTTCATATTGTACATTTTCCCTGTAAAATATTTTGGGAACCCCTTTTTTGTAAATATAAATAAAAACAAAAACAAAAATAATAATAATAAAAAAAAAATTATAACTTCAAAAAAATTGGACTTTGGTGCTAAATAGCACCAAGAGTTTCACCTCTTCATGACTCCCTTTTCAAATAAACCTAGGGTTGTAAATATCCAACCCACCCTAGGGTAATTTTGGGACTTTATCCTTTTCAGCCTCTTATAAATACCATATCACCCTTAGTCTCTCCATTCCCACCCCAAACGCATTCAGATCTGAAACCATCACTTCAAGCGCCGCCCTCAAAATTTTTCCCCTTCACTGTCTCTGCCTGTCTGTCGCGTTTGCGCGACCAGGGCCGCGGATCCGCGACTGTCTTGGCTCTGTTGGTGCGCCGCCAAGTTCTTTGGCTGTCGATTTTCTCTGCTGGTGGCCGATCAGGTGCCCGATCATCCGAATTCGTGATCCGGTGCCCTCTGCAAACCAGATTTGCTTTCCCCCCACGAATTCCGGGGGCGGTTTGATTTCTAATCTCCCGATCTATTTTGTTGATCTACATTTTCATAGCATGGCACCAAATTTATTTGCTGAGAAGGATTATTCTAAAATTCTTTGTGATCACAATGGGTATGGGCACATTTTCATTGATAGGATTCGTGCATGGGATTGGTACTCGCTTGTATATGATAACACCGAACATGATGCTTTTTATTGTCCCGATTTAGTGACATCATTATATAATTCCATTGATCATGCATCGGTTGATTTCAACACATATTAATTCACAGTCCACATGCCCTTAGGAGACATTTTCATCACACTTCCTCTCCTTGAGGAACTCACTCATGTCCCTATTTACCCACAACATAGCGACCCCCTTCCACTCATTGACTACATGACCATTATGGGGGCTCGATGCACCGAACAAGACCGAGGGCTTAAGGCCAGTACCACCTTCCGCAATGTGCATTGCATTGGACGATGGATCCAACGCAATATTTTGGGTCTGGACCACACCACTTCTTTTAACCGCCCTGTGTTGCAAATTATTCACGATCTTATGACTAGGCAGCACACGGTCTGCCTCAACAAGACCATCTTCCACTCCATCATTACCAACTCCTCACGCACCCGGGGTGCTAAATTTTCACATGCCATTTTGATTACACGTCTATGTAGGACTTTCCTACCGGACGCTGTATTTGACGCTTATGACCGGGTGTTTGTTACACATGAGAGGGCCACTAGTGCCTATAACAGCTGTTTGCACGCGGTCTGAACCCCTAGTGTCCAGCCCGAGGATGTGCCTATGGAGTCCTCTTCTGAGGAGAGTCTAGAGGAGGAAGATGAGCCCGCATTTTGGTACCAGGACCCCCCTACGGACTCACGTGCATTCATGTTCACCATTTGGCAGGGTATGAAGAAGATTTTTAGGGGACAAGTGCGGCTGAGGAAACAAGTGGAGGAGCAATCCTCTAGACTAGATCGTATTGAGGCCGGCCTTCAGCGTTCACAGTCGGCTGGACCCAGCACCACCGCTGGTCCAAAATGACGTCAGGGGTGATTCTGTTCCTTTATCTATTTCATGCATATTTTATCTTGCATACATTGAGGACAATGCATGAGATAGGTATGGGGGGGTAACTTATTTTCATTTTTTAGGATTTTTATTTTTCTTTTTAGGTTTTGTTTTTTTTTTTTAGATTTTGTCTTTTCTTTAGATTGTACATTTTCTTTCTAGAAAAAAAAACCATAAAAAAAAGAGAATTTTGATCCATTTTTAAAAAGAATCAAACTTGATTTTAGGGATTAAGGAAACTCTTAACTAAAATTTCTTAATATAAGTCGAAAAGAGGAGTTTTGTTGGATTTTTAGGTTAAATAAAAAAGGATAAGAAAGATAGATAGATTTTAATTCTTTCTTTAGCATATATACATTAAACATATTGAAGGATTAATCAAATACTTAGTGATTCTATTTACACATATATATAATAATAATAAAAAAGTATAACTAAAATAATTACTTAGCCACTAATTAAGCTGGTTAGCTGTGCCTTAAGAAGCATGGCCAGTCACGCCTAAAGGTGGTTAAGTCCTTAGTATTCGTGGCCTAGTTTACTCGAGTCCTTGAACCTTAGGGATGTATCTTCATCTGGTGCCCTAAGACCGACTGGTTTGGGAGTCATCGGTAAGAGGCTCGTTACATGGGTAAATTAGAAAGCCTAAGGAAGCTAAGGAAGTGTAAATAAATAAATAAATAAATAAAACAAAAAAAATATATATATATTGTATATATTAGTAAATAAATGAACTTTAGTCTAAGAAAAATCCTTCATATTTATAGATGTATATATACTAGGTTTGATGCAAAATTCGGTCTTCGCTCTATTCCTTAAAAACTTAACCTAAGTTGAAGACAAAACTCTAAATAGACACTTATAAAAAGAATGACGAGTTTAGGGTAACCCGAAACCTAGAGATCAAGTTAAGTTCTTGAAAAATATGGATCAAAAATTTCTCACTAACATTTTTCTTATTTCTTTATGGATTTTGTGGGTGCAATCCGCTAAAAACTCTCAGGAGACAACACTCCTCCTCTAGGGTAACCTAGAAGTTTAACGGCTTGTTGCAGTGCTCAGTGCAATCGTGTCACCTACGAAAGTGGTTCAATAATTTAGTTAGGATTTTTTCTTTTTCTTTTTGCTCGAGGACGAGCAAAAGCTAGGTATGGGGTGTGATTGTTATTCATTTTTGCATCATTTTCCACTTTCATATCATGCTATATGTAAATAAAAATAAGCTTTTTATTCCTTTTCTCTCTACATTTGCAGGTCCACCATTAATGGAGAGGAAGGCCCATAATTTATGGAATTATCAAGGAATTAATGGGATTAATTAAAAGCCAAAAGGAAAAGCCCAAAAGTCAAGCCCAGATCTGGAATCGTCCACGCATATCCTCAGCCTTCTAGAAGATCCAGCGTGGCTAACAAACTGTAACAGAATGGCAACAGAATTCATTGGCGCAACGGCCAAGATTCCGCCGCGAAAACGCGGCTTTGGCCGCGGATCCGCGGCAGGAATCTGGCCGTTGAGCCAGCGATTTGATCCCACGGTCGAGATTTGAGAGCCTCATCCTCTGAAGCCTATATATAGACCTCTAGGGCCTCTGCGAAAGGAGGAGGAGAGATTTGGAGAGAAGAGCTTGTATTTTTGAGGGAGTTGTAGGGATTTTCTCTAGTTTTTTTTAGTGCTCTTTTAATCTCCTTCTTCCTTCTAGAATTCTGTAAAAGAGAGAAAGAGAGAGTGTGAGAACTTGTAATTAAAGTGGTGACAACTTGAAAGTAAGGATTTATCCATCTATCTTCTCATCTTTGCAAATTCTAGTGCTTTACTTTACTTGTTCTTTCTTTCTTCAAGCTTTAATTTCATTGCATTTTTCTACCATGAATTTTTGTTTTCTTTTCATTGCAATGTCCAGCTAATTCTCTAACATGACTAGCTAAGCACTAACTTTACTAACTTCTAACTCTTGGGTGATTGCTAATTTGTAATCTTGCAATTGTAAGTCTCTTCCATCCCCAATGAAGATGAGTTATTTTCATTCTTGGCAAATACTTGTTGTAATTTTATATGATTCATGTGAGCCTCATTTAGAGTCTTGTCTTTAGAACAAGTGCCTTGATGGAACATGGAGATGGAGCACCTACCTATGCTATTGGTTTCTAGTACAATTTTCTTACTTCAATGCTAGCTTGAATATGACTTTGAATGACTAATGAATCTTGTGTCTTCCTCCTTAGCATTACTTTAAGTGACACTCCTTGATTCCACCATTGAAATTCTATCTCAGGAGCCGATGAATCAATGAGGCTACAAGATAAGACCGAGAAGATCACTCATCCTCCAAGTGGGAAAGTATTTGACCAAACAAGCAAGACAAACCTTTACGATGAATCAACATGAGGCATGCATCACCCTAATGAGATTAGTAAGTTAGTAAATTAGAAAGGTTAGCTAGTCATGGTTTCTTTTATCTAAAAGTCTTTCAAAGTTTTTCTTCTTAAGTTTTCTTTCAAAAGCTAGTCAAGTTTTTAATTTCTTTTCACTTTCTTTTCCATCGGTTTTCTTTCCATGCAACAAATCCACAACGAATTTTCCCGCTACTTTTCCATGTCATTTTGTTTCTTTTGAACATAGAAGAACTCTCGTTTTCTTTCTTCACAACTTAACCGTAAAGCTTCCATCGCGAGCTCTCCCTGAGGATCGACCCGTAATAGTACATACTACTACGGTGATTCGGAAGGAGTAAAGCAAAATTGCAAATACATTCTTGGAGTTTTTGAGCATCACTCACAAGCGTAGAAGGTTGACTCTAAACCCTCTCTCGTTGAATATTAATACACTCCTCCTTTCCGAACAATTCTTGTACTTGACAGGGATAGGACCCGACAGTAGCTCACTAATATTAGTGGTTAGGAAGACTTTCTTAAGCTAGTCTTTCTCTTCTTGGTGCACATGTCCTTAAGAAATTTTTTCATAAGATGGGACTTGTTGGATGGCACCAAGAAGTGGCACATTTATCTTCACTTGATTGAAGATCTCAATTTTCTTATCCATGTGTGGATTCTACTTGTTATTTTTCAGCCTATTTGGGAATGGTACTATAGGCTTGTGCACATGACTGGCTGACTTGTCTTTTTCAGACTCGTCTGATTTGGATGGATTGGAACTAGATGAAGTGGATGCTTGTGCGTTGTTGTGTTGAATAAGATTGGGTGGCATAGACACTTGATTATCAATTTTTTTCTGACCTCAATATATGAACAACATTACATTGATTAAACTGTTGATCCTCAGCTTGATAAACTTGACTAGAGTTCCTAGGGATTGTTACCGGTTGACTAGGTAACGTAACCTTGGGTCTCTCACTTTTGTGAATTAGCTAGTTGACTCATTTGAACCTCTAACCTTGTTATATCTTGTGTGTTGTTGTTCTGCAATGTATGTATGAGGGACTCTTGGTTCATCATACGCCTTTCTATAGTCTTCTCAAAATCAGTCATTCTTTTCTCAAGTGGAGGATTTTGAAAGGAAGATTGTGGTGCATGGTTAGAAAAGTTTTGTTGATAATTAATGATTGGAAGAATTGTTATGGTAATTGGGTTGATAATAGGAAAATTTTTGATTATGATTGAGATGTTGGAAATGGTTTGACTATGAGTGGTCATTGTTATTTTGGCTCCATAAGAAATTCGGGTGATTTCTCCAACCAGGATTGTACGTTTAAGCGTAAGGATCATTTTGGGGCCTTGAAAAGGCCGCATTCATGAACTCGGTTTACATTTTTTGAGTATTGAAAACATAATACTCCTCAAACACATGATTCATGGCTTGACGTAGTACAGTCCGGAGTTGAAAATTAGTTTGGGATGACTTGGTTGACTAGAACTGTCTCCTTTGTTTCTAGAGTTTTCATTCTTCTCATTAGGCTGGAAAGTTTAGCCTACACATCTATAAATGATTCTATTGAATTGAGGCCTCCTTTTGAAGAGATAGGATTTGTGTTCCCATACTTTTCTGGGGTAGGTTCCCATTGGATAGTTTTTTCGGCTAGGTCCTCAAATAAATCCGACCCTTAGTTTTTCATCCTTTTTCAAGAATTCCCTTAGCATATGGTTTCTAAGAGGGTTTTATTCTGATAGTCTAAATCGTCATAGAGAATTTAATATTGTCGCCATTTCTTTATGCCATAATGAGGACACTGGATAAGGAGGTCTTTGAAGCGCTCAAAATACCTCCAAAACGGTTCATTAGGTTTTTACTTGAACTGCATGATGTTCTTCCTAATGAGAGCGGTCTTGTGAATTGGATAGAATTTTTTCAAGAAGACCTTGATGAAATCATCCCACGATGTGATAGAGCCAACCGCTAAGCTGTATAGCCATTTCTTGATTAAGTCCTTATGAGCAAATGGAACAAATATCAACATAATAATATCGTCTACAAGGTGAGAGATTTTCATCATTAAGCATACTTCCTCAAATTCTCTTATGAAGAAATACACATCTTCAAACTTTAAGTCATGAAATTTAGGAAGTGTGTTGAGGAACTGAGATTTAAGCTCAAAATTATTGTCACCAATTGATAGAAGTTGGATGCAAGATGAAAATGAGGTTCTCATAGGGTAGAACCTATCCTTCAAAGATAATGATTGAGTCATAACCGGATCTGGTTTTGGTTCTTATTTAGATGGTAAAGTGTTTCTAGTTAACTTAGATGAATTTGGGTCTCTCGACCACACTTGCATACAAACTTACTACCACAAACAAGCTTACCAATCAATAAAAAAATTCAATCACACCTATTCTAAAGGAAACTTGGACATAGACAACTCCTAACTGGTTGATTGTCCACAGAAGGTATAATGCAGATTCTGACCACAAGTTAATCAGCCAGGTCAGGGCAAGATTGGTGGGAGGTATCCGCACAAAAGAGACGGGTCTAATTAAGCCAAACCACTAGCTTTCGAGGTTTCGCCCCTCAATCCTTATCCTTTGACACCGATTTGGCAGGAGTCAAATTCTAACACCTTCCCCCTTAGGATAACCTCCTAATGAGTTAGAGATGTCTCTAAGGCCAACGTCTATCAGATTTTAAATTAGGCTTAGGTTGTGCATGCTTGGAAATGGTTTGTGGGCTAAGAAAGGGTATTGACTTCCCCACCTTATCTTTTGTTGGGTTTTGCCTTTAAAAATATTTTACTACAAAGTGTGCAAGATATAAAAAAGTAGCATTCTAATTAGGAGCTTTCACTTTCCCCTGTTTTAGAATTAACGCAAGTGCACAGTTGACCGTTGTAGCACTTAAGGGTCGGTCCACAGAGAAGGTATTTCTTTGTTGTTCTAGCGCTAATAAGGTAGATCGAGTGAAAAGGTTGGGACAAGATGTCAAATCAGAACGTGTAATCAATCAAGAGAAGGTTAAGCACCTAGAATCGAATCTCCTAAACTAGCATCAAGCAGTCAATTTCGGTCTCTTAACCGGTCTGTTATTACTCACCAAATTCCTATTCCTTAAAGGTAGATTTAATCTGAACTCTAGATCTAAGCACAGGGTATAATCCAGTTACATGATCCATCAAAGGTAAATAAAATGCCTGAATAAATTAAAAGTAAAAAAGAGGTAAAACTCTAAGCATGGACCATTAACTCTCGATACATATCCTGTCAAACATATAGCGATTCTAGAAATAATTTCCTAAAAGTGATGGGTCAATTGTGTGTATAGAATCCCAGTTAAGAGAACAAATTATGACCACATGAATTTATTATGGGTTCATCTCCCCTAGTTGCTAGAAAAAAAATCTAATTAAGAATAATTAAACTAATAACAATATACTTTCTCATATATCAAGCATAACCACCTTACTAATGAATTAATTACAAATAGTTGAAATGAACTAAAACAACATACTATATAATAATGGCAGCAAGACATTAAATCAATTAAATTAATATATATTAATTAACACTTAATAGTTACTAACCTATTTATTTACCTTATCTTGTGAATGGAATTGTGTTGTGCCCTTCTCCACCTGCGCAGCCAAGTGCAAGTGGATCCATTCTTCCATCAATGAACCACCACACTTCATTGTGTGCTACAGGGTGCAAGAAAGGAGAGAGGTATTAAGTGGACCCCACTTACGGGCCGCCTCTCTCTCGTTTGCTCACGCACATGGTGGAAGAAAAATAACCCCTTTGGCTATGCTTTGCTTTTGCTTGTTGATCAAAGCAACTGGGCCCCACGCTCTCTCTTGCAAGGCTGCTACTTCACGCGCACACAAACAAAAATCATATTCCCTGGCCTTCGTCTTCTCGTGGGGCGCGTGGCGCGTGTCACAGGGATGATGATGAGAATCTTATGCACAAAGTTCAACCCGGCAAGCAGTAAAGAGGAAAGAATAAAAACAATGACTGCAAAGTACTGATGGGAATTAAAAACTGAGCAAAGATGAGATAGATGCAAGCGTTAAATAAATTTGTTGAAAAAATGCAAAATTCAATATTTCGGTCAAACGAGTGCTCCCCTAAAATCCTAGTGCTCCCCCTGAAATCCTAGCTATGCATGGACTTAGGGTTTGACCATTTTACATAACAGTTTAAAGAAATTATTTAATTACACAGAAAAGTTATTTCATATCAAATTATATTTAAACTCTTAGACTTTACAAAATTGTGTTTTCATTCCAATTGGCTTCTAATTTTTCCGAATTGACTGTAGATTTATTTGATGTCCGTTTTGAGCCTCGTAGAGTAGTACTGGCAGTGTCAAGCATCCAATCTCTCTTTCAATCTCCTGTTGCACGTTTTACAGTCTCTGAAGCACGCTTTTGTGGTCTAGTCTTCTTCTGATAGCTTACTCTGCAAAATACCACTAAAAATATTCGAGTAGCATTATCTATAAACAAATAATAGATGAATATGGACATAAAAAAATGTGACAAAATCGTGTTGATCACATTCAACAAGCAAGTAATCACTCAAGAATGTTTCCTAAGTTATGTGCTATGCATACGTAGCTTATCTCCAGCTTTCTTCAACAGTAATTGAAATGGGAAATAATTAGACAAATGCCTAGGAATGCAAGTCTAAACATTTTTTTAAAAACAATTACAATCAATGAATTACTGTTGTATTAAAAACAGGATTGTGAGATAATCAAATGTAAAAATTAGCAATTAAGAAAGCTTGTTTTTGTAAAGCAATATGTCCGGTAAAAAGAGTTTTTAGTAATCCCACAAAAAAGTTGCTTTTCTGTTGTAAACTCTTGAAATCTTGTTTCCTACTTTCTACAGCAGGGGCACAGGATCATATGTCTTTTTTTGCAATGCTTGAGAGCTCAACCTGATTTCTTTAACCCTGAAACAAAACACCAAACTTGTTAAAATACAAGGACACCGTTCCCTTCCCGGTAACAGTATCAAAAATTGATTGATAGAAATTAGAGAATTAGCATGTAGTTTAGGGCTAACGGGTCGTGTCCACGAGGAGAGATGCGATGCAAGCTGTAACGCCCCGATCCTAAAGATACGGAGACGTTATGGCGACGTACATACGCGAGGTGAAAACACGCTCACGCGTACGTTAAGCCTCAGTACAATAGAATACCTCCATATAGATATGAGGTCTAGCATGAAAGCAGTACAAGAATACCTGCAGAAAGAGGTCAGCGATTATAACAAATATGAAAAATGGGGACAAATAAGATAACGGAAATAAAGCACAAAGATACTTAGGAATAGTCCCGATGAGGAATCTCTGATGTGACTCCAATGGACTCTCTGACAAAACGATATCTCGGATCTCCAACCTGGGCATGCAAACCCAGGATCGTTGTAGGCTGTCTAAAAATCACTAAAAGACAAGCCATTAAAAAGCAGAGTTTCAAGTTCTAGACGCGAAGGCTCAACACCCGCGTCTCAGCGCCTTGTCTCAGCACCAAGGCGCGAGGGTTCAAAACCCGCGTCTCAACCTCAAGGCGCGAGGGTCCAAAACCCGCGTCTCAACCTCAAGGCGCGTGGGCTCGACACCCGCGTCTCAAACTCAAGGCGCGTGGGCTCAACACCCGCGTCTCAGCACCAAGGCGCGAGGGTCCAAAACCCGCGTCTCAAACTCAAGGCGCGTGGGCTCAACACCCGCGTCTCAACATCAAGGCGCGTGGGCTCAACACCCGCGTCTCAAACTCAAGGCGCGTGGGCTCAACACCCGCGTCTCAGCACCAGGGCGCGAGGGTTCAAGGCCCGCGTCTCGGTTATAACCGCCCTGGTTATGGGGCCAGTCACCGCCCACATAGCGAGGAAGTTAGGCCCTCATTGTGGAGCACTTTTAGGGGGCACGTTCACCCCTGGAGCCTCTATAAATAGCCCCGCCGCTATGAGGAGAAAAGAACAAGAAGAGACCAGAGATAGACAACAGACTACACCCAGGCAGACAGAGAGAGAGAAGCAAGAGAGAGCTCAACTCTTCAGCAAGCTTGCTGCGTACAAGTTGCTCTTTGCCTACCTTCTCTTTGAGAGTTTTGGTAGACAGAGCTGTGTTACTCCGTTAACCACCCGAAGAGAAGATCCCCGGAAGATCTCGACGTTCACCCGGTCAACGGAGAACAAGATTCACTCTCCATCGCCACACGAAGAACCCAGCACTAAACAAAGGGAGGATTCAAGACTCAACATCCTCCCTCCCTTGTAATCGGAGCATTAGTCCGTTGTAATCTTTCAGTTGATTCAAGGAAACTTTACACGAACCATTCTCCGTACCAAACAAGAGATGGCGACTCCGCTGGGGACTACATTTGTCACTGATGAGCAAATCGTGGCGCAAGATGACGTCCTTCGTAAAGGAAAGATGGTCGAATCGCTTGTTGTCGAGTTCGACCAGGCGAAATACGAAGAGTTTCTCTCTGCCGGCTCCAGGAGCCCAAAGACCCGCGTCTGTCGTAGGGTCTCGACGGGGAATGGCTCCGAAGCCCGATCCGAGGTTCTCTCGGGCACTGCTGCTGCCAACTGTGCCAAGCAAGATACACGCGCCAACGCCTCTCAGAAGGCCCGCGTGATCTCAGGCACAACTGCCGCTGCGATCAACCGCGCAGCACGGAACACCCGCGTCAGCGTCTCTCGGGAGACCCGCGTGGTCAAAATCTCTAGTGTCCAGCATCAAGTCGTCGATGGTCTCTCTCCACCTCCACGACGCAACCGAAATGTTGAGCGTCGACAGAGGAGACGTGCGCGTCAGCTACAAGTTGGAACCTCTGCTTGTCCGACTGAGGCTGGACGTGACGTACAATCTGGCGCCTTGCCCGCGTCACGTCCAGCACGTGAAGTCCACATTTGGCGGCCCAAACACGAGACTCCTCAAGCTAGGTCCTCTGAAGACCAACTCACCAGACGCCAAGGTGAAGCCTCTGCGCCTCGTCAAGCGCGAGAGGCACGCGCCCATAGGCATGGGGCCAGCAGCCCATCCTCTCTCAAACGTCTCTGCCCCGACACACCAAGCAGCAACGCGAGAATCGCCTCTCATCTCAAAAGAGATGCCAGACGCACGTTATATAGCCACGACGCGAGAACCGCGTCCCTGAAGCCCGCGTCCATGCTGTACAGCATATGGATGCCTCCCGTCTTCGGCGTTGCGAGGTTAATCTCTTCGATCCCCCTCCCGTGGATCTGAGGGATTACTTGACGAAGAAAAGAAGTGCCAATCAGGTCACTTCATCATGTTGCTGCCAACGGCTCATCTCTATGCTCTCCGAGTGCCGTTGTGGTTCAGGTGTGCACCAGCAGTCTTTAGTTAGACAGCTGACCCTGATTCCCCCGTCAGCCAAAGAAGGCGCTCCCACAGAAGGAGAACCTTCTCTGACATTGAGTGCCCGGAGCCACTGTGAATATGACGAGCAGGAGCAAGGGAAAACAACCTGCAGTCAGCTCGGATGAGTCTGACTCTGAACCAGAAGGGGTGTATCAACACACTCGCACCCGGACTGGGGCCATTCCCCCGATTGATTATAATGCCTTAGCCCATGGCATTAAAGTGAATGATTCTCACTCCGCCGTAGCGGAATCACGGGCTTCAAACTCTTCCGTTGAGAAGGAGGCCTCCGCCTACATGATAGGCACTCCTGAGGAAACGGCTAGACGTTTAGAACAAATCCAGAAGGCACAAATGGATATGATTTTTTCTCAGCAGGAATCTATCGACTCCCTCAAGCAGATGCTTGCACAGTTGCTCGAAGACAGGAGGAAATCTCCTCCTAAAAAGACGAAGGGCAAAAGGAAAAGGGGAGAAAGCTCATCTTCCGAACCTTCTGAGGAGAGGCCGCGATCTACTTCTAGTTCGTCCAAATCCTCGTCACAAGTAAAGGGCGACCAAGACCAGGGAAAGGCTCATGCTAAAAGAATGAGTCAATTGGAGCAACGCCTCGAGGCCCTTACCAACCGTAAAGGCCTCCAAGAAGCTGGAGTGGTCCGGCCCTATCCTGCTGAATGGGACTTGGTTCCATACTCGTCCAAGTTCAAGGCTCCAACCCTTCAAGCATTCGATGGGAAAGGGTCACCCAACCAACACATCTACTACTTTAAATCCCAAACAGGGAATGTAGTAGACAACGATGCCATCTTGGCACGACTGTTCATTGGCACCCTGAAAGGGCTCGCCTTTGAATGGTTTATGAAACTCCCGAGGGCTCCATCAAGAACTGGGGTGATTTGGAGAAGCTATTCCTAACGCGCTTCTTCGAAGACGACTCGGAAGTCACGATGCCCACCCTTTTGGCTACCAAACAGCGAAAGGGAGAGTCCGTCAAATCTTTCGTGGAAAGATTTCGGAATGTGGCACTCCGATGTCCGAGCGGCATGACCCAGGTCACCCTGGTGGAAACATGCCGCCACAATCTCCAAACCTCACTCCTTACTCAAATAGGAGTTGCTGAAAGCCGCACCTGGAAGCAGTTGGTCCAACAAGGTGAACAGGCTGAGGAGATTGTCGCCCGCGTCAGGGCAGAAGAAGGGAAGCCACGGCTAGAGAGGTCAACCAGGCGTGCGCCAGACACATCCCTCCAGACAAAGCGGAAGGATAATTTGGCAACGGAGACCAAACCTCCCACTAAACCTCAACCGGTCAAGGCGAGTGGCTCTTCGAGCCAGCCACGCGCCAACAAGCAGTATTCTTTCAAGGAGGAACATGTATGTTGGAACCTATTTCGATGAAGACGTTCGTGACGATCAATTTCATTTGGAGCTCTACACATGACGAATCAAGAGTCTGACATGATCAAGTTGTGCCAAAGAGGGTTGAGATGTTGTGGTTTGTAAAGAAGATATAGCATGTAAAAGCCTTGATACAAACTAACTCTTTAGTGTCCTGTTAGTCGACTTGATGTCCCAATATAGTCGACTAATAGACACTCTAGTCGACTTACCCAAAGTTCAAGTCGACTAAGTTTTGTGTCCTGAAACAGACCAACTCTCTGTTTGTCAAATTAGTCGACCAGCAGTAAACATAGTCGACTAATAGTCTTTTCTAGTCGACTAATCAAAGTCCCCTAGTCGACTAATCCCTTGTCAAGTCGACTATCTTGTTAGTTGCAGTCGACTTGAAGTAGTTATCCAGAAACCTGTTCTGCCAACAGACATATCTCTAGTCGACTACTAGCTAAATCTAGTCGACTAATAGTGGAAATTTTGCCTAGTCTAGTCGACTAACTCAGAACCCTAGTCGACTATAAGCAGTTTCTGACTGTTGGACAGTTTCTCTTATCTGAACCTTTTGGCAACGTTTTCCAACATCCATATCATTTGAATTGGTCCTATAACTACCCTAACTGACCCTAGTCTACAGCTATAAAAAGGGAAGTTATTCCTAAGGACATTGGCTAAGAGTTTCCATCAGTTTTCAAAAGCCAAATTCCAGAAATTCTGAAAACTAAAATTCCTAACTTCTGTTCTTCACCAAAAAAGACATTTCCATTAGTGAAGTTCTCTGAAGTTAATCTTTCCTATACTGTACCTTGTCCATATACACATTCAGTATCAAGGCTATAGGAAAATCATTGTAAATTCTCAAAGTGATTGTACACGGGAGGCTTCTTGGTTGAAGAGGCAAGTTGTACAAGGCGACCATTGTACACGGGAGGCTTCTTGGTTGAAGAAGTAGTTGTACAAAGGTAAAAGGTGTTCTCTTGGTGGAAGAGAAGGTGTATACACTTGGAGAAGGGGATTCAACAAGTGGTGTACATGTTGTATTGATTTTGGGTGGCAAGATCAAGGATAAAGGAAAATCTCAAGCGGGTGGCTTGGGGACTGGATGTAGGTCACAAGGACCGAACCAGGATAAATCTCTTTGTTTGCGTTTGCATTTTCTGAGATTTGTTTTCTTTACTTGCAAGTTTACTTATTTGCTTAACAATTAATCCTTCCTGTCAAGTGTTGTGTTGATTTGATTATAGATCCTACATTTGGTATAAGAGCGGGACCCAACAATTGGTATCAGAGCCCTGCATACCCTGAACTAGCGTACAAGCTCGGGTACAAGTCAACAACAAAGATGGCAACGGAGTTCTCATCATCCCAATACAAGGAAGGACATTCTACACAACGTCCACCGCTATTTGACGGAACCAACTACAACTATTGGAAGTGTAGAATGAAGATCTACTTGCAGTCACTCAACTACGACCTTTGGAACATCGTAGAAGCAACATACACCAAGCCTACAACCAACTACAACGCTTGGAGTGAAGATCAAAAGAAGAACGCGAACCTTGACGCAAAAGCAATGAATGCTCTATTCTGTGCCCTTACCAAAGAAGAGTTCAACCGAGTGTCAACAGCAACTTCTGCACATCAAATTTGGCATACTCTTCAGGTAACACATGAAGGCACTAGTAAAGTTAAGGAGTCTAAAATTTCTGTTCTTGTCCACAGGTTTGAGTTATTCAAAATGGAGGAGAATGAAACCATATCCGAAATGGTTACAAGATTCACCGACATCACCAATACTCTTGCATCCCTTGGAAAGGACTACACCCAAGTCGAAAGAGTTCGAAAGATTCTTCGTGCACTCACACCAGAATGGGAGAAGAAGACAACCGCCATTGAAGAGGCGAATGATCTCTCAACTATGACATTAGAAAACCTAATCGGTAATCTAATGGCATACGAAGTGCAGTTAGAAGAAAGGAAGAAGGACCAAGAACGTCAACACCGTTCAAAGAAGAAAGAACTCGCCTTCCATGCATCTTCCGACACGGACAATGATGACGAAGAGGAGATGGCAATGCTCTCAAAGAAGTTCAGAAAATTTCTTAAGCAAGGTAAATTTAAATGTTTCAATTGTGATAAACCAGGACATATGAAGATGGACTGTCCCTTGCTCAAGAAGAAAGAGAAGTACAAGAGTAAGAAGTTCAGAAAGAAGAAGAACTACGAAGCATCTTCAGAATATAGTGATTCCTCATCTTCCGATGAAGAAGAATCCACTGAACATGTTAACTTATGTTACATGGCCATAGAAGATGAAGAGGTATCGTTTTCTGAACTATCTGATGCATTTAATGAATTATTTCTTGATCTGAAAATGAAAAACTGAAAAACAGATTTTTATTAAAAGAAAATGAGAAACTTTTACATGAAAATTCTGTTTATGCATTACAATGTTCTTCTATAAATTCTCAACAAGATGAAACTGAAAATGTCATATCATCTTTGAAAACTGAAAATGAGAAGTTTATAAAAGAAAACATTTTTTGAAAAAGGAAACTAAGTCTTTGAATGATAAGATTTCTATATTGGATAAAAACATGATAGTTTTCAGAAATAAATATGAAGATCTTTTGCAGAATGTGACTAAGTTTAATAAAGAAAAAGAAAAATTAAATGATCTATTATCTTTTCAGAAATTATCACATGATAAAAATGGTATTGGTTATATTGCAAAATCTTCATGTTACAGTAATCCATATAGTCATTTTGTAAAAAGTAAGACTAAGAAAAGTAAGTTTATATGGATTCCAAAGAATTTAAGCTTTATGATAAAAATACATATATTGCTTCATACATGCATGATATATGTGATTCTTGCAATTATGTATATACTAACAGGTGAAAACCAAATTCTAAATGGATTTGGAGTCCTAAAGGTTAGATATGATCTTTTATATTTGGTACCAACTAACGATTATCTTGCAGGTACCATATAAAAAATTGATAAAGATCAATTACGTATATATGTACTAATATATTTGTTGCAGGGGGAGAACAAAATATTTTTATATATATGTTATAACCCATTTCTGCAGGGGGAGGAAAAGATAACATATTTTTTGCAGGGGGAGGAAAAGATATCAGGGGAGGACATGCACACACGAAGCGTCATCATCAAAAAGGGGGAGAATGTTGGAACCTATTTCGATGAAGACGTTCGTGACGATCAATTTCATTTGGAGCTCTACACATGACGAATCAAGAGTCCGACATGATCAAGTTGTGCCAAAGAGGGTTGAGATGTTGTGGTTTGTAAAGAAGATATAGCATGTAAAAGCCTTGATACAAACTAACTCTTTAGTGTCCTGTTAGTCGACTTGATGTCCCAATATAGTCGACTAATAGACACTCTAGTCGACTTACCCAAAGTTCAAGTCGACTAAGTTTTGTGTCCTGAAACAGACCAACTCTCTGTTTGTCAAATTAGTCGACCAGCAGTAAACATAGTCGACTAATAGTCTTTTCTAGTCGACTAATCAAAGTCCCCTAGTCGACTAATCCCTTGTCAAGTCGACTATCTTGTTAGTTGCAGTCGACTTGAAGTAGTTATCCAGAAACCTGTTCTGCCAACAGACATATCCCTAGTCGACTACTAGCTAAATCTAGTCGACTAATAGTGAAAATTTTGCCTAGTCTAGTCGACTAACTCAGAACCCTAGTCGACTATAAGCAGTTTCTGACTGTTGGACAGTTTCTCTTATCTGAACCTTTTGGCAACGTTTTCCAACATCCATATCATTTGAATTGGTCCTATAACTACCCTAACTGACCCTAGTCTACAGCTATAAAAAGGGAAGTTATTCCTAAGGACATTGGCTAAGAGTTTCCATCAGTTTTCAAAAGCCAAATTCCAGAAATTCTGAAAACTAAAATTCTTAACTTCTGTTCTTCACCAAAAAAGACATTTCCATTAGTGAAGTTCTCTGAAGTTAATCTTTCCTATACTGTACCTTGTCCATATACACATTCAGTATCAAGGCTATAGAAAAATCATTGTAAATTCTCAAAGTGATTGTACACGGGAGGCTTCTTGGTTGAAGAGGCAAGTTGTACAAGGCGACCATTGTACACGGGAGGCTTCTTGGTTGAAGAAGTAGTTGTACAAAGGTAAAAGGTGTTCTCTTGGTGGAAGAGAAGGTGTATACACTTGGAGAAGGGGATTCAACAAGTGGTGTACATGTTGTATTGATTTTGGGTGGCAAGATCAAGGATAAAAGAAAATCTCAAGCGGGTGGCTTGGGGACTGGATGTAGGTCACAAGGACCGAACCAGGATAAATCTTTTTGTTTGCGTTTGCATTTTCTGAGATTTGTTTTCTTTACTTGCAAGTTTACTTATTTGCTTAACAATTAATCCTTCCTGTCAAGTGTTGTGTTGATTTGATTATAGATCCTACATTTGGTATAAGAGCGGGACCCAACAGTCGATTCGCTCTTTAAGCTACTCAACAAGAGCAATAGACTGAAGCTCCCTGAAGCCAGGCGCCCTGAAGAAGTCGGTAAAACCGACAATCCCAATTACTGCTTATACCACAGAATGTTGGGACACCCCACCAAAAGCTGCTACGTCTTCAAGGACATCCTTCAGGCCCTGATTGACGCGGAGGTATTAAAACTCCGACCAGAGCAGAAGAAGGTGACGGCTAACATGACGTCAGTTCTCCAGTTCGGAAGACAACCCCCAACACCTTCAGGGGTGGTCCCTGTTCCGAAAGGAGAGCTAAGAGTGGTCAACATGGATCCTCACCAGCAACAAGAGAAGGGCCTAGTACCCGTTCCTACGCCTCGAGGGGAAATCATGTGGGTCCACCCTGACCTTGTTGACGCCCAGCAATGGACTACTGTAACTAATAAGAAGTCCAAGGGCAAGGCAAAGGCGTCATCCTACAATGTGGTATGTGCCTCTTCTCGAGAAACGGATACCGATATTCCTTCGCTAACCGAGTCGGAAGAGGAGACAATAGTTCTGGCCGCAGAACCCGGTCGGCTAGTGGCAGAAACCCGCTCAGGACAACCCTACTTGAAGCAGTATGGCGAAACAGCGGCAACCCCTCTACAACCAGCTGCAGAGCCAACCAAGCCCTCCACAAAACAACCAGTGGAGAAACAGAAGGAGATTCAATTTTCTCGAGCCCTTCAAAAGGGCATCGCGGAAGGATCTACGGCGCCTTACCGCTTTGATGTCCTGGCTCAATTGGCCAACATCCCGGCACGGATTACCTTGTATGAGCTTCTTAGGCTGTCAAAGTCAACCAGAGAAGCTCTACAAGAGGCTTTGGCAAATGCTGAGGTCTTCATGACCCAGGTGCCAAAGGAGGAAGATGTAGAGAATTGTCTCCACACCTCCCAGAATGCCCCCTGCATCACCTTCACGGCAGAGGATATGCAGGTTAAAGGGAAGCATGATCGACCCCTGTACTTCACAGGGTATATTGGATCATCTGAAGTGAACCGCATTCAGGTAGATCCAGGGTCCGCGTTGAGCATCATGCCTCGCCGGGTCATGCAACATCTGGGCATTCCTACTCATCGTTTGAGCCCTACCCAGACAACTATCTATGGGTTCAATGCCAACAGGACCCGTCCGATGGGGAAGATTAAGCTCAAATGCCAGATTGGAAGTTTAAAGTTGGAAGTGACATGCTACATCATTGATGCCGACACTTCCTACAACCTATTGCTGGGACGGCCGTGGATTCACGCAACTCCATCGTTCCCTCTACTCTCCATCAAGTCATGAAATACATTGACGAGAATGGAAAGGTGCAGACGTTGATTGCCGAAAGGCATCCATTCAAAGGGGTTGAGAATTATTTCACAGACTCCTTATTGTACCAAGACCCCGGGGAGACGGATGAAGTCCCGCAACCGGAAGAACCAGACTCTGGCAATGAAGCCGATACTGAGCTGGAGGAAGATGAGTGTGTGTGGGAGCTAGATCCACCTGTAAAGAGCATTGATAAGCTCGGTGTTGATAATACCACCGACGATGTAGGCGGTTGGTACATTAATGAAGAATTAGATTTAGCGTATTTTTCTGTGTTTGCTTCTGATTCAATACCGTCAGATACTAACACTGATGTAGATGATGACCTCTGGTCGGCAATGGATGCTTTGACATCATTGCATGTACCAGTAAAATCATCCTTCGGGACATACCAAGATAATGGTAATGCGCAAGAATCTATATTTATGGTTCCAGCCAGACGGAAAGGCCAAAAACCAATTCTTTTTGGGCGAATCTCGTCTGAACCAACGCCCCGCGAAGAATCGGAAGGCGAGGAGGAATCCCCTCAGTTCGGTCATTATGAACCAAAAGCGCTCAAAATGATGAAGTGCATGGGGTACGATCTAACCAACAGACCCGGGTTGAACTTCGGCAAAGGAAGGAGAACGCTACTTCGATCCTTTGTGCCGAAAGGGAAAGCCCCCGATTATTATCATCGGACGCGCCGGGGGTTGGGCTATGTATCGACTCCGATCCCATCAGCCTCTGATTCTGGAGGGCCATCAGGTCATAATTACTCTTCAGGCACGTCATCGTGGGAGTCAGATGTCAGTGTCCGCAACATCTTCAGAGAACTTTCAGTGAATATGGTTTCAACAAGCCACCTGGAAGACGGAGATGAAGAAATGATCCAATCTGATACAGATCCTTGGATCAAACATTTAAATACTCTTTGGGATACCCGCTTCGAACAGCACGAGCCACCCACAGAAGACAAGGTTGTTCAAGTCAATCTAGGAGATGAGGCCAATCCTAAGCCCATCTTCATAAGTGACGGCCTGTCACCTTCGGAGAAGAAGGATCTAATATCTCTTGTACAAGAGTATATAGACGTCTTCGCCTGGAATTACGAGGACATGCCTGGACTTGATCCTCAAATGGCTATGCACCGCCTCAACATCAATCCGGACGCAAAACCTGTCAAACAACAGCAGCGACGGTTCCGTCCAGAAATAATGGAGGCAATTCAATCAGAAGTCAGAAAACTTATTGATTCTGGCTTCATCAGGGAAGAACAACATCCCGACTGGGTAGCCAACATTGTCCTAGTTGCCAAGAAGAACGAGAAGATCCGGATCTGCATCGACTTCCGTGATCTAAACGAGGCTTGCCCCAAAGACGAATTCCCATTGCCAATCACAGATGTCATGATTGACAATACTTGTGGATTCGAACAAATGTCCTTCATGGATGGATTCTCAGGATACAATCAAATTAAAATGTATACTGACGACGAAAAGCACACCTCCTTCAGGACACCATTGGGGGTCTACTGCTATACTGTCATGCCCTTCGGACTGAAGAATGCGGGGGCAACATATCAAAGGGCCATGAACGCCATTTTCCAGCAGCAAATGTGCAAAACGGTGGAATGTTATGTTGATGATATTGCGGTGAAAAGTCGCGCTAAGGGTGATCACATAGCTGACCTGAAGGTGGTTTTTGACATCATGCGAGCTCATCAGTTGAAGATGAACCCAACCAAATCCTTCCTGGGGGTGGCTAGTGGCAAATTCCTAGGATTTGTTGTAACCTCCACGGGAATTCATCTGGACCCGGAAAAGGTTCGCGCTATCCAGGAGATGCAACCTCCGAGAAATCTCAAGGAACTCAGGGGATTGCAAGGACGATTGGCGTACATCTGTAGGTTCATCTCAAACCTCTCCAGAAGATGCCAACCCTTCACTAAGCTAATGAAGAAGGGTGTCTCGTTCATTTGGGACGACGCTTGTCAACAAGCATTTGGGGAAATCAAGCAATACCTCACCCAACCACCAGTCCTTGCAGCTCCGATATCCGAAAAACCTTTCCTGGTATACGTCCGGGCAATGGATCATTCTTTGGGAGCTCTACTAGCTCAGCATGATGACCATGGATGTGAGCAAGCGATCTACTATCTGAGTAGAACAATGATCGGAGCCGAACATCGGTACAATCCGATCGAGAAGGAATGTTTGGCACTAGTGTTCGCCATTCAGAAAATACGACACTATCTGGTAGGCCAAACTATAAACGTCATATCAAAAGTCAACCCTCTGAGGTTACTTATGACTAAGCCTTCATCATTGAATGGCCGGCTGGCAAAATGGGCCATATTGCTATCCCAGTATGAGATGCACTTTTTGCCGCAAAAGGCTATTAAGGACAAGCAGTGGCGGATTTCCTGGCTAAGCATCCAGATCCGAGGGCAACCAAACTTTACGACGATCTCCCAGATAAGGTCGCTGAAGCCTGCCTAACTCAGACATCGTTCGAAAGTCAAGTGTGGCAACTCTTCTTTGACGGTGCATCCAGAACAAGCCCAAAAGGACACATCGTAGCGGGAGTAGGAGTAGTACTCGTCTCGCCACAGAACTATGTGATTCCTCGAGCTGTCTCGCTAACTGAGCCTTGCTCCAACAATGTAGCAGAATACAACGCTCTTTTGATTGGGATGCAGCTCGCCGATGAGATTGGTGTTAAAAATCTCGAGGCATACGGTGACTCCAAACTCATTGTTAGCCAAGTTCGCGGGGAGTACGAAGTCAGACATGAGGACCTAGTACCCTACTACAACGCAACTATCCACATGGCCGAGAGGTTCACAAACTTCTACATCGATCATGTACCGCGCAGGCAAAATGCGCATGCAGATGCACTGGCGTCCCTCGCGGCCTCCTTAGCTCTTCCAGCTGGAGCAATGGAGAAGGTATTCGTCTACAGCCACGACCTGTATTGCCCGAGAACTGCCCTCGAAGACTATCAGGAGTCAAAGGGAGAGTATCAAGGCGAAGAAGAGCTGGAATTGTCAACCGGGCCAGAACTTAAAGACTGGCGATTCTCCTATATCGACTATGTCTTGTATGGCATCCTGCCTGAGGACGCCAAGGAAGCAGCTGCCATTCGAAGGAAAGCCCCTAAATTTTACTACAATGCGATTACACGAACATTGTATCGTCGATCGCATGACGGGATCTTGCTCCGGTGCCTCTCACCAAAGGAGGCTCAAGAGGTATTGAAAGAAGCCCACGATGGTATGTGTGGAGCCCATCAACCTGGCCCAAAACTGGCACATCGACTCCAAAGATTGGGTTACTACTGGCCCAAGATGATTGCCCATGCCATCACTGATTAGACGAGAAAGGTGTATGTAAATGTATCGATGTATCCTTTCCTATCTCCGCTATAGCATAAGTCTATACCGAGTCGATTCTCAGGGAGAGCTAGCGATAGAAGCGTTACGAATCGTAGTGAAGAAAGTAAACGAGAATTCTTCTATGTTCTTTAAAAGAATAAAACAATCATGGAAAAAGGAGTGAAAGAATGGATGGATATGTTCATGATGGAAAAGTGGAAAGAAATCAAAGAAGATTGGATTTGGACTAACAACTAAAAAGAAAGTGAAATGGAGGAAAACAAACCATGACTAGCTTACCTTACTACCTTACCAATGCTTACTAAACTCCGTGATAGTGAATGCGTGCCTCATGTTGTCACTCCATCGGCGTAGGTTTCGTCTTGCGTGTTAATCTAATTACTTTCTCATGTAGATGAAGGGTGGTTTAACCCATCGGAGAAGAGAAGACCATCCAACTTGCAAGATGAAATAAAGCAATCACCCATGAGTTAGTGAAGATGGCAAGGCTAGTGGTTAGCTAGTACATGGAGAAAGAATTAGCTACAAGCCATTAACAAATAAAAGCAAGGCATGAAGTAAATTGCAAGAAAGTAAAGAAAGCAAGTAAAGAAAGCAAGTAAACTAGAACCAAGTTCAAGTAGAGGAAGGAGAATGGATGAATCCTTGTTGCTTCAAGTTGTCACACCTTGATTACACAAGCTCTCTCTCTCACAATCTCTCTCTTTTACAAAGTATCTAGGGAAGAAGAAGAGGGATCTAAAGAACTAAAACCTAGAGAAAAATCCTACTAAAAATTACAACAACATACTAATTTTCCTCTCTTCTCCATTCTGTTTTTGTTCGCAGGTCCAAATGCAGTATTTATAGGCACAGAGAGAACTCTCCAGAAGACGAACAGGTGGCCAAAATCTGGGATTGAATGGCCCAGATTTTGCGGTGGATCCGCGGCAAGGCGCGGCACTTTTGTGGCCGTTGGATCCCAAATTTTGTTACAAGTTTGTTACGAGGTTGTTATCCACGTGGCCTTCTAGAATCTTCAGTTGTTACGCGGATCTCTCTGGATTCTGATTTCAAATTTGGGCTTTATCTTAATCTTAGATTTAATCCCTTTAATTATTGCTAATTAAAGTGATTATTGGGCTATCTCTCCATTAGAGTGTGAACCTGCAAATATATAGAGAAGATGAGTAAAAATCATATATTTATTTGCAATATGCATGGGGATTATGTGGTAAAATATGCAACATTGTGTACCAATCACACCCCCACACTTATTCTTTTGCTCGTCCCGAGCAAAACAAAGAAAAGAAAAACTATACTACCAATTTTATTACACCACTTTCGCAGGTGACGCGATTGCACTGAGCGTGTGCAACAAGCCGTTAAACCTCTGGGTTACCCTAGAGGAGGAGTGTTGTCTCCTGAGGGTTTTCAGCGGATTACACCCACAAAATCCATAAAGAAAGAAGACAAATGTTAGTATTTTGAAAACGCATTTTGAAAGAGAGACATGTTTTCAAACTATTTTTGCAAAAATATAAGTGATCTAAGGTCATAAGTCCACCTATAATCATTCTTTCTTAAACTTAGTCTCCATGCAAGATCTTGTTTTCAATTAAGGTAAGAATTTAAAATTGGATTGAATATTTTATCTTTCATAAAACCTAGATAATATGCACACCGTGCTCGTGAAGATTTCTGGGATTTCAACTCCAACCATCAAGCCATTTATATATATATATATATATATATATATATATATATATATATATATATATATATATATTTTATTTTATTTTTCTTCCCTTAGTCTAGGCTTTCTAGTTTACCCTTGTAGCGAGCCTTTAACCGATGACTCCCAAACCAGACGGTCTTAGGGCACCAGATGAGAAAACATCCCTCGGGTTTAAGGTCTCGAGTAAAAAAGGCCACATAACTAAGGGGGATTATTTATTTCCTTTACCACCGTTAGGCGTAAATAATCATGCTTCTTGAGGCACAATTATCCAGCTTAATAAGTGATGTTTTATATATATATATATATATATTTTATTTATATGGCATTTTTGGTCTTTGTTTCCATCCCAAGAAATATGTAAGTGTGAAGTGCATATTATCTAAGGCAAAAATTCAAGATAAAAATATCTCACCAATTTTTCTTACTTAGCCTATAATTTCAAGCAAGATCTATTATTTCAACTAGGTTTAAGATGTCATAATTAAGGCTTTCTTAATTTCTAAGATACATCTTAATTTTCTTGAAAATAGATCAAAACTTTGTCTCTTTTTTTCAAAAAGTTTTTTTTTATTATTTCTAAAAGAAGTGTAAAAGAAAGAAAATCTAAAAACTCTAAAAGAAAGAAAATCTAAAAATTCTATGTTAGTAAACCCTCCCCCACACATATTTCATGCATTGTCCTCAATGCATCATGATATATGTATGCATGAAACAAAATAGAGAGGGAAGGAAAAAAATTACCTTAAGGTGGTGGTTCCGGTGGTGGTCTGATTGGTCCACGAAACATGGCCCAATCATCTTTGCGTGGAATCCGAAGGAACCCACCAGAAATATCATGAATATGACCCACTAAAAAGATGAATCCATTAAGGATCTTTATTAAGTACATGACCCCATCTAATTTCCATTTTTCATAATAAATTTCAGAGTCAAATTTGTCAACCACCTTGTCCCAGAATGACAGAACGGTAGACTTGGACTCAGGAAGGATAGGAACGAATACTGACTCAGGAAGGTGACCGAAGTCAAGTGAAGGTGCAGGAGTCGAAGTGAGTTCAGGAATTTGGTCCAAGTCAAGAAAATGAAGCTCAAGTCCACAATCATTTTCCAACAATGGGATGTGACCTAATATGGGTGATATCTCTTTACTTCCAATATTAAGAAATTCTAGTTCATCACCATACAATTCTTCGAAACTTAAGTCAACATCTTTCGATAGAATTGTACAATCAGTTTCAGAAGTAAAGAGATAGTGAGAATCTAGGTCACATTCCATATGTAGTTCAATACATGAGGAACTTGCCAATTTGTCAATAGTATCTTCAGAAGTGTAGAATTGGTCAAGTTTAATATGATCCTCAAAGATGGATGATTCAACTACATTATGAATTGGTACAGGATCCAATGTCGACTCCGGGAAAAAATTAAAGTCAGGTAAAGTTACCGGAGTCATTATTGAATCAGAAAAAAGAAGTGAATCACTAAGTTGGGGTTCAAGATCACATTCCTCATGTAGTTCAATTCCACAAAATGTGAACTTGCCAATTTATCAATGGGACTTTCAAAAGTATGGAATTGGTCAAGTTCAATATGATCATCATAAGAGATTGGTGATTCAATTTCACAATGGACAGGCACTGGATCCAATACTGACTCGGGAAATGGAGTGAAATCAGGTGAAGACACCGGAGTCATTATTGAATCAGGAAGGAAAATTGAATCATCAAGTGGAATTTTAGGATCATATTCACACTCAAGTTCAATTTTAGAAAAAGAAAACTTGCCAAAATGTCAGAATTTTGGACAAGTTCAGGTGATTGTGCTGAAATTGAATCTGGATTTCCAAGACTACATGACTCATCTTCTTTAATAGAGTGGCTAGTGACATTAGAAATAGGATGAGAATGAAGAGTTTGGATCATCAACTCTATGTCACGATTTCTAGCATTTTGAGCATGAGTCATTTCTTCAAGCATCTTTCCATAATTGATGACTTCATTGTTTTGATGGAAAGATGAAGTATTGTCTTGGAAGTGATATTGAAATTGTGAGTCCATCAGATTTTGGGATTTGTGTTTGGACTCACGCATACTCATTTCCAAAATTGATGGTCTTTTATTTTGGACTGGTGGAACTGAGTATGTATCATGAAAATGTGGTGGAATTGGAGAGGCTAATTTGGTCTTAAGTTGTTGCTCTGCCTCTAGTAGATTGGCTTCTATCCTCTTTTGGAACTCAGATTTTTCTTCAATGGGAGGTCCAGAAAAAGGAATATATGAAGCAGAATCGGAGAATGAATATTGTGGATATTGTGGACTAGGTGGATATTGTGGACAAGGAGGTTGATAATTAAACTCGGGGGGACTGGAATCCCCATTGACTCTGTGAAGAGTTGAAATCATTATGGAAAACATAGTTATTAGATGGGGGGTATGGGTCGTATTGATTCGGATAAGGCCAACCCGGTGTATGTGGTTGGTGCATATTGTAAAACACCGGGTTGGAATTATCTGAATATGAAGTTGGTGTGAAATATGGGTTATTATTAGGATGGAAAGAATTGTTGAATGCCATATCACACAAAAAATCACAATCAAAAAGAAAAATCAAACAACAAACAAAAAAGAAGAGAAAAAATCAAAACCAAGCCAAAAGAAGGGTTGACCTAGACCTAGACGACTCCTAACTGATTAGATCGTCCACGGGAGGTTTAGTGTAGACGTAGACCACAAGTTAATCAGCCAGGGAAGGGCAAGGTTGGTGGGAGGTTTTCCGTCAGAGACGTTCCTTAATTAAGTAACCAACAACCTTCGGGCTTTCGGCCCTCAATCCTTTTCCTAGACACTGATTTTACAAGAGTCAATTTCCAACACTTTTCCCCCTTAGGATAATCTCCTAAGTGAGTCCGGATGTCCCTAGGGCCAACGTCTATTTTTTATTAAATTAGGCTTGGTTAGTGAGTGCTGGGATGGTGGTTTTTGGGCTAAGGAAAGGGTAATGACATCCCCACCTTATCTTATTTATGGGTTATGCCCTTAAAAATGAATTGTGCAAGTGTACAAAAATATAACTAGAATTCACTCAAAGCATGAAAATCAAGCAAGAGATGATTCCTAGTCTACATGCAATGCAAAACGTACCTTGCCTCCAGCACTCTTCAACAGTAAAAGTAAATGAATTGAAAGACACGTGCCTAGAATGCAAATGTCTAAACAATTTTTAACAATTTCAACCAATTTTTTACTGTTGATTAAATTAGCAAGTAATAGGTGAAAAATACAGGAATTCAAGTATAGCAGCAGATGTATTTTGCAGAGCTGGAGACCCTGCAGAAATATTGTGAGTAGTCAACTCAGGATTGCCGCAGATCCGCGGCAAAAACCAGGATTCCGCGGCAAAACTGAGGGATCCTGGTTTCTGCTTTCGAGAGCAGAAGCCCAGGTCCACTTATATGTATACTGCAATGCAAATTTTCCTGTTTTCTTCTCCTGTAACCTGCAACAGAGAAGAAGATTCGTTTAGTTCTTCACTTTAAAGAAAATCCGTTGCTCTCCCCGGCAACGGCGCCAAAAATTGATTAGATGAGAAAAGTGTATGTAAATGTATCGATGTATCATTTCCTATCTCCGCTATAGCATAAGGCTATACCGAGTCGATTCTCAGGGAGAGCTAGCGATAGAAGCGTTACGAATCGTAGTGAAGAAAGTAAACGAGAATTCTTCTATGTTCTTTAAAAGAATAAAACAATCATGGAAAAAGGAGTGAAAGAATGGATGGATATGTTCATGATGGAAAAGTGGAAAGAAATCAAAGAAGATTGGATTTGGACTAACAACTAAAAAGAAAGTGAAATGGAGGAAAACAAACCATGACTAGCTTACCTTACTACCTTACCAATGCTTACTAAACTCCGTGATAGTGAATGCGTGCCTCATGTTGTCACTCCATCGGCGTAGGTTTCGTCTTGCGTGTTGATCTAATTACTTTCTCATGTAGATGAAGGGTGGTTTAACCCATCGGAGAAGAGAAGACCATCCAACTTGCAAGATGAAATAAAGCAATCACCCATGAGTTAGTGAAGATGGCAAGGCTAGTGGTTAGCTAGTACATGGAGAAAGAATTAGCTACAAGCCATTAACAAATAAAAGCAAGCATGAAGTAAATTGCAAGAAAGTAAAGAAAGCAAGTAAAGAAAGCAAGTAAACTAGAACCAAGCTCAAGTAGAGGAAGGAGAATGGATGAATCCTTGTTGCTTCAAGTTGTCACACCTTGATTACACAAGCTCTCTCTCTCACAATCTCTCTCTTTTACAAAGTATCTAGGGAAGAAGAAGAGGGATCTAAAGAACTAAAACCTAGAGAAAAATCCTACTAAAAATTACAACAACATACTAATTTTCCTCTCTTCTCCATTCTGTTTTTGCTCGCAGGTCCAAATGCAGTATTTATAGGCACAGAGAGAACTCTCCAGAAGACGAACAGGTGGCCAAAATCTGGGATTGAATGGCCCAGATTTTGCGGTGGATCCGCGGCAAGGCGCGGCACTTTTGTGGCCGTTGGATCCCAAATTTTTGTTACAAGTTTGTTACGAGGTTGTTATCCACGTGGCCTTCTAGAATCTTCAGTTGTTACGCGGATCTCTCTGGATTCTGATTTCAAATTTGGGCTTTATCTTAATCTTGGATTTATCCCTTTAATTATTGCTAATTAAAGTGATTATTGGGCTATCTCTCCATTAGAGTGTGAACCTGCAAATATATAGAGAAGATGTGTAAAAATCATATATTTATTTGCAATATGCATGGGGATTATGTGGTAAAATATGCAACATTGTGTACCATCAATCACTTATGCCAAAAGATGTCACGCCTGCCAAGTGCACGGCGATTTCATCCATCATGCACCAGGGTACCTCCACTCCACGACCTCTACCTGGTCATTTGAAATGTGGGGGATGGATGTGGTTGGTCCTATCAGCCCACCATCATCAAAGGGACATCGGTTTGTTTTGGCAATAACCGATTATTTCTCTAAATTGGCCGAAGCTATTCCTCTGAAGGAGGTAAAATCGTCTAACGTGATCAAGTTCGTGAAACATCACGTTATTTACCGTTTCGGTGTACATCGGCGAATTGTCCATGACAATGGACCCCAGTTCATCAGCCAGGCGTTCCAGAGATTCTGCGCTAAGTTCAGAATCCAGAGTGTGTCTTCGACGGCATACTATCCTGCCGCTAACGGCCTCGCAGAAGCTTTCAACAAGACTATTGGCAAGCTTCTCAAGAAGTTCGTCTCGAAAAGTCAACGAGACTGGGACGATAAGCTAGGTGAATGCTTATGGGCCTATCGCACAACTGTGCGAACCCCAACTAAAGCCACGCCATTTTCTTTGGTATATGGATGTGAAGCCGTACTTCCACTGGAAATCCAAATTCCATCTCTGCGCGTCGCCTTGACAGCGGAGATGACAACCGAGGAGAAGCATCGACAGTGACTCCAGGAATTGGAGGCCTTAGACGATAAGCGTTTGCAGGCCCAACAACAAATCGAGCTTTACCAAGCTCGAATTACCAAAGCCTTCAACAAGAAAGTTAAGGTGCGGACTTTCAGGAAAGGCGATCTTGTCTTAGCCGTCAGAAGACCCATGGTGATGACGCACAAGACAAAAGGAAAATTCCAACCCAAATGGGAAGGACCGTTTGTGGTAGAGTCAGTCTACTCGAATGGATCATATCGCCTCATAACCTCGAATGGCGATACACTCATGATGCCGATCAATGGCAGATTCTTGAAGAAGTACTATCCTTAATAGTACTCCTCCTCCGATCAAGTTAACAGTACACCTCTGATCAAAATAAGAAGAGCTTCTTCATTAACATCTGACGCCTCCGACGGCTAAGGATAGGGGAAAATGTTGGCTTTTAAGCCCAATATAAGCCTTCAACAACTCATCATGCTGAGGAGAATAGCATGGCTAGCCCAACTCAAACGGTAGTTGGTAAAGGCACCTCAAACCCGTTGACACCTGAGGATTTGCTAAAAATCCTAAGGGACATATTCCCATTTGATCCGACGCCTCCAACGGCTAAGGATAGAGGAAAATGTTGACCTCTAAGCCCAACATAAATCTTCGACAACTTATCATGCTGAGGGGAATAGCATGGCTAGCCCAACTCAAATGGTAGTTGGTAAAGGCACCTCAAATCCGTTAATAGCTGAGGGTTTGCTAAAATTCTAAGTGGACTCAACTCCACTCTCCCTCCAAAATCCCTTACCAATTCTCATCCACAGAATGGTAGGCCTACAAGATACAGTTGTTGCCAAGTTAACACTATACCTCTGGCACTCCAAATTCCACCCGTCAGTTCTCATCAATAGAATGACAGGTCCTCAAACCGTTTTTTGGCACAAGCCAATTCTTGTCAAGTTAATATCACACCTCTGACAAAATTACTGTTTAAGTTAACATTATACTTCTAAACAGTACACCAAGCTTCTGTTAAGTTAATATTACATCTCTGACAGTCACTTTCCTTCAGACTTCCGTATTGAAGCTGAAACGAATGATGCTAAGTTAACACTACACCTCTAGCATCTAAGTCATTGCTAAGTTCAACAATACACCTATGGCCATGACTTTTCCTCGACTTCCTTATCCAAGCCGAGATGACCAATGCTAAGTTCCACATTACACCTCTAGCATTACCCTCACTGTCAAGTTAAACATCACACCTATGTCAGTGACACTCTCAGTTTTCCCAAAACAAAACTGAAATACTTTTGAGTCAAGTTATATTACACCTCTGACTCACATCCTTGTCAAGTTAACATCACACTTCTGACGAGACTATTTCAACCCGTTAAGTTAATATTACACCTCTAACGGTAAAGACTTCCCTAGATTCCCCATGAGTCTAGTCTTACTTGTTATTCTCTTCAATAGAATAACAAGTCTACATAAAAACATTGTTAGGTTAACACTACACCATTGACAGTGTTTCCATTAACTCCCCGGCTGAACTTAATCAAGTTGATCCCAAACCCTTGATAAAAGTTCACCTTCCCTGGGGGTACGTGTTCCACCTGTCACTTTTCTTATAAAGTGGCTGGTCCACCAAACATTATTTCATCTCTGTCAAGTTAATATTACACCTCTGACAGTATTGTGAAAGTTCCTGAAATAGCATCTTTCCCTACAAAATTTGATTTATTAAGATTATCATCATAATTTGACGAAGTCAAAGATCTTCTGCTTCTATGCGTCTAACTGAAGACAAAAGGTTCAAGACAATAGAAAGAGGCAGAAAGAAAAATGTCACTTTTATTTATATCCAGGCATATGAAAGTGATACAAAACGCTCTCTTATACAATAAGATTGAGTGTTACAATTAAGGAGTACAAAGAAGTCCCTCTCTCTCTCAGAGGCCGTACTCACTCCTTGAAGCCGCATCTGATTCCAAGTGCACGATGTTTGGAAAAGCGCCAAACTGTGGCGACAATTGGAGCCGATTGCACTATGGTGCATGACGTAAAAATTGAAAGAGCCCTAGCTGACTAAGCTAAGAGCAATGGTGTTCTTGAGGTCCGGTGACAGCAGAAAGCCATGCAACCCTTCGTTCATGAGCATCTCTTTCTCCAGAAGGCCATCCAACAAACATGGAGTGTCCTTGATGTCACTTCTGGGGTGAGAGAGGAAGGGGATGCTATCTGCCGCTATATCCACCGTAACCCCTCGCCTCCATACCCACTGTGACCGTGACCAGCCCGCAAGCATGACTGGTGCATCGCGTCCAATGAGATCTTGACGAGGGTTAAGTCCCCGTCAGGGATCGTGATTTCTTCCCTTGTGGACGACGGGGACTATGATTTCTTCCCTTGTGGACGAACATCGAACAAGTTCGCTGGCCGATATATTCTCCCACGGGCCCAGCGAATGTGAAAAAGGATGATCAAGCCTACCTGCAAGAAGCAAACAAGGGAATTAGACAATTCAGAGCTTAGTATACTTCGACAGAAGAAAACTAAGTCACAAACGCGGTTATTGCTGAAGACTGCAGACGCGGGAATGACCCGCACACTGAGCCAAATTCCTGCAACAGCAGAAACAGACGCGAGCAAGACTGTGATACACACAGAATTCAAACGCGACCTAATTCCACATCCGCGTCTAAGATACAAGGCGCGCAGAAAATCAGACGCCACAAAAATTGCCATCTCTCTGTTGGAGAAACAGGAGTTGCAAAAGTTCAGGCCTGAAACCTTCGACCCGAATTGAAATTCTTCCAAGTCAATGGCCTCAAGACGCGAGCTCTGTGTGCAAAGCCCGCGGCCATGTACCAACAACTTCAATACTTGCGTTCAAAAAAGTTTAAGTCGATGGCGCAAATTCCAGAAGAGGAATGCACCAACCATGTCTTCGCAAGAAAGTCCAGATGATATCTCTCTAAGAGATATACAAAAATTCAAACTTGGTTGGATCTAAAATATCATGGCAAGTCAGGACGGCATACCCGCAGAGGCCTCTATCAAGAGTTGAACTCTCTGCATTAGAACGTGGACATGAAAGATGATCAAAGAGACGCTTTCTCCTGAAGAGACCAAACAGAAGCATGAAAGCTCTGGGTCATCTTCATCCACAGAGTCACCTTCATCCATGGAGACAGACCCCTGTTAGAAACTCTGAAGAAGGCGGAATTTCTCAGAGCAAGTCAAAAGAAAACAGTCTAAGTTTGGGTTGTTAAAGAGGGAGAGGGTGAGCCCTATTTATAGGCAGCCCCTGATAACTGTCATTAATGGATTCATTAATCAAAACCGTCGGCCTTAATGACCGCACAACCGTCAAAGTCTAATAGGAGTCTGACGCGTGGAACGTTGCTTCGGGAAGCGTCGCAGACGCTGGTCTCAAACCGCCAGCGCCAGTTTTGCATTAAAAGGCATTAACGCCTGAGTCCAATGAGGAACCAACGCGTGGACAAACCGCTTCGGGAAATAACGGATGATGCGGGTTCCAAATCGTCAACGGAGACTTGACGTATAAAGATTTCACAAAATCTTTATGACAGGCTGTTTATAACGCCTGGGAAATCGTGCCAAAACGCGGGTGTGAGAGCTGCGTCCAAAGACCCGCGTCCCCTCTTTTCTCAAAAATCGGCGTCCTTCTTCATTCCAAGTTAGAAGATCCTTCGCGTCTCTTGGATGATTCAAAGTCGATCCGCGTCTCTCAACAAAAGGGACTCATTTTGGGGGCCTCAGTGGGAAAGCACATAAAGCTGCGTCTTAAGGTTTATGACTTCAGCAGAAAAAGCCCATCACATTTACAAGCATCTTGGAGCTGCGTCTACAGCGCCACGTCCCTGACTGCGTTAATGTTAAGGGGCGTAAGACCTCATTATCCTGAACTCTGCGTCTGGATAGAGTTAAAGATTGCGGCCAATGAACCTCACTCAAAGCCGCGTCCTCCGCGTCTGCTTGAACCGCGTCTTCATTAGCAGGACAGATTCGCGTTAATTAAACCCGCGATTCTCTCTGTGAATTGATGCCGCGTCTCATCAGAAAAACTTAGTTCTATCTAGGTTCCTATGAATCAATGTCGCGTCTCATCAAGAAGACTTGAGTTAACGCCGCGTTTCATTAAAAGAAGTTGAATTCATCTACAGCAAGGCAATAAAGATGGAACAAGAACTCCAAAGACTTTTATTACATCAAAAAAAATGATAAAAGTTAATACAAACACTCTTAGTAAAACAGAGTGTCCTTTTCTTTACAAAAAAAAAGAGAAGGCTACAAGTCCTGGTTCGCCAAGGAACGGATTTGCTCTCTAAGGTGATGTATCTTATGTTGACGCGCCTTCTCAGCCTCCATAAGAGCTTGGGCCCGCAGATCCGCCTCAGATAAAAATCCCTGCGCTTGTACTCGGAGGGATTCCAACTCGGATGAACGAACAGAGAGGTTTGCTTCAACTTGCGCCTTGGCAGCCTCTAACTCCGCTAGCCTCTTTTCAGAGGTAGCAAGCCTCTGTTCGTTAAAAGCAATCATGGCCTCAGCCCTGGCTATAGCAGCCCGAGAGTCAAGGATAGCCTGCTTTGCAGCCTGTATGATCATGACAGATTCCTTGGACTCGACCGCTAGCCGTTGATGATTAGCCTGGAAACCTTCAAGAAGACGGGTGTTATCGGTTATCTTCTCCTCCACCTCCCTTCGCTCCTCCTCTTGAGCAGCAAGGAGCCTATTCAGAGTTTCCTAGGCTTCGTGGAATGAGCCGGCATCCTCCAGGGATCGAAGCTCTCTCAGATCTTGTCCCAGCTGCTCCACCACCAGCAGACACGCCTGGGCTAGCGAAGGGCCTCCGGCCAACTTGATGTTCTCGGCCAAGTTTTTGAGAAACATCCGGGCGAATTCAAAGGAGCTACCCCCAGACAGGATGAAATCGATGCATGATCGCATCGAGTCAAAGAACTGCTGCACCATTTTGCGTGTCAGGAACTCCATAGTATCATCGCCCGAGGTGCTCCCCGACCCCCTTTCTATCACGGGGTGAGGGATGTAAGCCGGCTCTTCTCGCGCAAGAGTTGGGCTGACCACCGGTACGGCAGGAGCAAGAGTAGCCACTAACGCTTCTGGGGGTGCTACCTCTGCAGGAACCTCCACAGCTGATGACAAAGTAGTGAGCTCGACCTCCTCAGAAACCTCGACCGAGGCTTGAGCTGTGTGGCCTTCCGGAGGGGCACTGACCGTCAGACTCTCCACCTGTGCCCCCCCAGTTCTCTCTGTAAATTATCTCAACATTAGCTACAATGGTGAAAAGAGAAACATCCAAGACATCAAAACTTCCTTACCAAGTTGGAGGTCCAGAGATGTCGAATTCTTGGGCGAATCCTGCAGAGTAGAAGTCTCCCTGGCTTCAGTGGTTGCCTCCTCGTCCTGCAGAGTGGGAGTCTCCCCGATTTCAGTAGTTGCCTTCTCTGGAGGCATCTCGGCGGCTGGAGTCTCAACTCCTTCCGGCTGGGTCAACTCTTGCACCATCTCCTCGATATGCGAGGAGGTTGCAGCCTCAATATCCTCGGCCAACCCTGCAGCATAAAAGGAGAATGTTAAAACCTCCTCTTCAAAATGAAAAGAGAAATTAAGTCAGAAGGTGAAAAGAGTACCTTCAGCGGGAATAACTGCCGCCAGTGTTGATGCCGTCAACGGCTCGCACCCATGTATTTCCTCCTCCGAGATGTGTGAGAATTTACTCGGATCAGGAGGAGTGGGTTCGTCACCATAGTCGACCTCATCCTCAAAATCGCTTCCCTCTGCGGATAAGGAAGACGGCAGTTCAACGCGAGAGGCCTTGGTAGCCGGAGCCTTGCCACCAATTACCCCAGTGGTAGGGCTGGGGTCAACTGTCCGAGGACTGGAGATGAACACACTTGGAGACCCAGGTTGCTGTGCCTCATCTCTCCTTTCATGAGCAGGGGAAGACCCGGGCTGAGTTGAGACTCCTGCAATCTCAACATCACTGATGATGTCGATCTCCGGTTGCTGTGCCTCATCTCTCCTTTCGTGAGCTGAGGAAAACCCGGGCTGAGCTGAGACCCCAGAATCTCAACATCACCTCCACTCATGATGTCGACTTCGAACTGCTCGGCCTCGTCAGCGGCGGTCGGTTCGTCAGCAGGCTCTCCTTCCTCTGAATTCCTGCAGCCCCTGCTGCGCAACCTATGGGCACGGACTAAGGGGACAGCCTCTTCATCTGCCTCTTCTTCCCTCGGTTCCTCAACACCAGCAGGGATGTCTTCGGATAGAGAAACTTCGGCCGTCAAGTCTCTCCGGACCTTCTTTGGGGCAGGGTCAGCATTGGAAGTAGAGCCTCGAGCACGCTTACTCACCGCTTGTCGAGCCTTTGTTGCTCGTGGCTCCTCCCTCGACCCTCTCCCGACTTCCTTCAGAGCCTTCAGATACTGCTCGACGCCTCGCGAGCGTTTACCGGACCCCGACCTTGCTTCGAAATTTGCATTGATACTCTCAATGCATGAATACTCCGGAATAAAGTATAGTGTCTGGTTGACCTGGAAGTACCAGGTACAGAAGCTGAAGCTTGTGCGGCCCTTTGGCTCCTTGATAGGTAGACGGAAAGTTGCTTCCGTCCCTCCGGCCACGCTATAGTACCAAGCCCGAGCACCTTCGAACAAGTTCCCACTGAAGGCGAGTAGAGCATTGGGGTTGCCGACGTAGAGTTGATCATAGCCGAACTGTCGGGCGAAGCGATTCGGCATATATGGCTCGTTCGTGCATGAAGTCCCTTGCCGGAAAAGCACATACTGATTGGTAGTCAAAAGTGCATTTTTATCATAACATTTACCATCACATTTTCATATTTATTCATTTAATTCTGCACAATTATTAATAATTTATAATTTATTGTGTGCAGGCCTCGAATTATTATTTTAATAATAAATAAAGCTTAATGAAGCCCAAAAGCCCACATTTGAAGCCCAAGAGTCAAAGTGCAAATAGCAGATTGTCAAAGTGCAATTATGCAAGGGCTAAAGTTGCAATTATTAAAGATGAGGGAAGGATAGACTTCTACCCAACCCTAAACTCTTGCAGATGAGGATAAAAGCCAAAGATAAGATGCAGAGATAAGGAAATTCGTTCAAAAGAGATTGGGAGAATTCTAAATCTAGATAACTTGATTCCCAAGTTATATCCATATCCCACGATAAAGAGCCAGGATGCAGTTTCCAGAAGAGGCGCCCAAATGGATGGACCAGAAGAAGCCACGCGCCAAAGCGCGTGGCCAGATTCCCTAGAAATGCCGCAATTCCACGGCAAAATCCCAGTTTCTGCGGCAAAGTTGATGACATCATGGACCAACTTTCGTGGGCTACTTCATCCGGGACTCTTCGGCCTTCTGCACCTATAAATACCCCCTGCAGTGCAACGTACAGAGTCATCCAGAGGCGAGCCAAGGGCCAAAAAGCTAGGTTTTAGTCTTCTTCTAGGTTGTAGTTAGGTTTTCTTTTTATTTTCAAGAGAGAGAGAGGCTTATGTTGAGCGTGACACCGATGTATCTTCTCTTCTCTGCCATTGATTAAAGCAATAAAGGTAATTATTTTTCTTTTGTTCATTGTTCTTATATTTTATTTTTCTTTTTGTTTTCCTTTCTTTTTCTCTGTGATCTCTTGTGGTTGTTGATGAACATGCAAGTGGATTCCAAAAGTAAGTATAACTTGTTGGCCCAAGGTTACAATCAACCCATGTTTAGTGTATTTTGATGATTACAAAACATATTAGTTATTTGTACTAATATAAATTGTTGTTTAAGTGTGTTTCAGGTTTATATATTAAAGAGATGAATTCTTCCCTAAAGGAAGGTACATTGGACTCAAGACAAGTCAAATTGGGCTCAAAGTACAATATTGAAGATCAAGTGAAGATTGCCCATGATGAAGTCTTGAAGACCTAGAAGTTTGTAAGTGTAGTTTTGTTAAAGATAGAATATGTGAAATTTGGCTCTAGGATTTGCACACACACTTGTTTTGAATGTTTCTATGTTTTTGAAAATGTTTATTTCTAAGTTTATGCCTTGGTTTATACATACATGTACTCAAAGTTTTTTTCTTCAAAAACGTGTTTAAAACATGTATATAAACAAAGTTCAGCATAACACTTTATTCCAGAATTTTTTAAAGATTTTTTACAAATTTTTCTAACTCAAAAATCTGCCCAAAAAAAAATAACTATTTCAGGCAGACCGGTCGACCGGCAGTCGACCGGCTGCTGTGTCCAGACATGCACAGGCTGTGCATGTCTGTCGGTCGACCGACCTACATATCGGTCGACCGGAAAAGAGATTGTTGCTCTCTGTATCTTTTCGGTCGACCGGGTCAGTCGACCGATAGAAGGAAACTGTGTTTCCTTTGTTGGATCGGTCGACCGGCAGTCGACCGAAGCTCCAACGGCTCTTTTGCCAGCAGAGACCCGGTCGACCGGCAGTCGACCGGTAGGCCTGCAACAGGCCATAACGGCTCTTTCCTCTTTTAGGATTTCTGAAAATCTGTTTTTAGTTTTCTCTTTAACAGAGTTTTTAGGAGTAGTTGGGACTCTTTTTCTGATCAAATTAGCTGGAAAAATCAGAGTTTTAACCTATTCTCTCCCTATAAATAGTGGGGAATAGGCCTTAGTTATTTACCAAGAAAAATACAAGTTTTCATAGTTTTCAAGAGAAAGAGAAAAATAGTTTAAAGCCTTCATTTCCATTCTTTCAAAATTGGTTTTTCAGTTGTTGTTTGATCTCTAATATCACTCTACAACTGAAGCTTTTCTCACCACACTTCATAGAGCCAAAAATTTCATATTCTTTCTATAGGTGAAGTTGTAAAAGAGTGAGAGTGTTTGTAAAAGAGTGTTGTGGTCTAGTTAAAGATCACTATTTGTAATTCTTGTTCTTGTGGAGACAAGCTCCTCGGTGGAGTTTCTTTGTAAGGTGAAGCTACGGGCTTGAGGTCTTTGAAGGCCTAACTTGTACGGGATCCTAAGGGGATAGTGGAAACCCTTCACGGAGGTGAAGGCGGGGACTAGAGCAACGGGCTCGAACCTCGAAACAAATCTTCTTGTTTGCGATTGCCTTGGCGTTCTTCTTACTTACTTTCTTGCTTTATATCACTTCCAATTTATTGCTTGAGAACTAACCTTTATTTGTGCAATCCTTATTTGTTTACCTTACTTGCTATTTTACTTGTGGAATCTTGTGTTGCTATACTTGTTGTGTTACATTGTGAGCTCTTCATTTTCATCATCATACTTGGCATTGATCAATCACACCTCAATACAACACGGTTGCATTGCGCACCTCTAACCCATTTAAGGGGAATTGGGAGGAAGGAGTTCAGAACCTCGCAAGGGGTATTCGGCTCTTAGTCGTGTTTTTGAGAGATTGTTGCATCACTCATTTCATAAGTTTAAAAAGATCATTAGATTAGCAATTATACCTATTCACCCCCCCTCTAGGTGTATTTCAATTGGTATCAGAGCTTGGACTCTAGGATTTGGCTTAACAACCTTAGAGAGATCCTCATATTGCTAATCATTTCATTCATTTCCACATAGTAAACATGGCCGATGGTATTAAGACACCCCTAAGTTTGATGGACTTAACTTTCCCATATGGAAGGTTAAGATGACTGTTTTCTTGCAATCTCTAGGTAGCCGAGTTGCAAAGGCCGTGACTAAACAATTTAGTGCCCCCGATGGTGATGAATCTACTTGGTCCGAAATTGAGACCAAGGAGTTTGATGCCAATGCTAGGGCTCATTATGCACTCCTACAAGCCCTCAATGATGATGACATAGCTAGAGTCATCCATTGCAAATCCGCCTATGAGATTTGGACCCATTTGCTAGTAACACATGAGGGGACATCACAAGTGAAGAGGGCCAAGATAGACCTTCTTCGGTCCCAATATGAAAATTTTAGCATGCAAGAACATGAAACCATAGATGATATGGTTACTAAATTTACTAAGATTACTAATGGGCTTTCTTCTCTAGGTGAAGACATCAACAACGACCAAAGGGTGAGAAAGATCATCCGGGCTCTTCCTCCATCATGGGAAGTGAAAGCTACAACATTGAAGGAACTCAATGATAAAGATGAGATTGAGCTCATCGGACTCATTGGAAATTTAAAAACCTATGAGATGGAGAGGAAGGCAAGGGAGGACATGGCACCCTCCAAGAAGAAGACTATTGCCTTCAAAAGTCATGCTACCTACTCCGACGAAGATGACGAAGAAGAAGATGACGAGGAGCTCTCACTTCTAGTCAAAAATGTCCGGAGGATGTACAACAAGGCAAAGTTCCAAGGAAGGAGGAGATGGCAAGGAGGCAAGGAAGAAAGGAAGATCATTTGCTTTAATTGCCAAAAGCCGGGACACATAGTAGCGGAGTGTCCGGATCAAGTGAAGCCATCTTCATCCAAGAAGCCATACAAGAAGAAGGCTATGAAAGCAACATGGGATGACGAAAGTGAATCCGAGGAGGAGATCGACACCGCCAACATGTGCTTCATGGCAAATGAGAGCACAAGCAAGGTAACCCCCTCAACTCTTCTTGATGATGATTTATCCATGGATGAGCTAGGAGAAGCATTTATAGAACTTTCTCAAAATTATGACTTCATGAAGAAAAAGTACTTGAAAATGAAAAAGGATAATGAATCTTTGAGTATTCAAGTGTTAAAACTTTCTAAAAAAAATAATGACTTGCATTCTTCTTTAGTTTCCACTAAAAATGATTTTGAAAAATATAAGATTGCTTGTAAAGGAAAGACCCCATTTGTAGATTCTAATGAGATTGCCATGCTTAAGGAAAGATTAGACTCATTAGATGTTGTTTTGAAAAAGTGTAGTGAGTTTGATAAGAAGAAGATGGAGAATATGTTTCCTAAGAAACAAGCTCCTAAGAAAAATGTTCATCATGCTCATGCTCATGTACATGCTACACAACCTATGCATCATGGTAAACCCCCAAAGCATGCTCACACTTCACATACACACCATGCATTCATGTATAGAAAAGTGTACTCATGTTCACATTGTGGACGGAAAGGACACTTAGCTAATTTTTGTTATGATAGACTAAGTGCATCACATCATAATGTTTGGGTTCGTAACACTAACTTTCAAGGACCCAAGAAAGTTTGGGTACCAAAGTCAACTATTGTTTTAAATGATGTAGGTACTTTCCAAAGCTCAAAGACGTAGAGGTTTATGGTATCTTGATAGCGGTTGCTCAAGGCACATGACTTGGGACATCAACAACTTTGCAACCCTATCAAGATATCATGAAGGTGGCACCGTCACCTTCGGAGATGACGCCAAGGGTAAAATCATTGGTATTGGTAATGTAAAGCTTGGCACTTCTCCTTTAATTGAAAATGTAGTTTTAGTAGACGGGCTCAAGCATAATCTCTTGAGCATTAGTCAATTATGTGATAAAGGATTTAATGTTATTTTTGATGATATTGCTTGTAAAATAGTTGACAAAAATTCTAATGTTTGTGTATTTTCCGGTTTTCGTGAAAGTAATGTATATATGATAGATATGCTAAATATGTCTTGTAATATAACATGTTTAAAAGCCCTCGATGACGACTCTTGGTTATGGCATAGGAGATTAGGCCACGTTTCTTTTGACCATATTTCTAGGCTTAACTCTAAGGAAATGGTGAAGGGTATTCCTTCATTGAACTTTGAAAAGGACCGAGTTTGTGACGCATGTCAATTTGGGAAACAAACTAAGTCCTCATTCAAATCAATTAAGGATATCATGTCATCACGTCCATTGGAGCTAATCCACATGGATTTATTTGGCCCAACACAAACCAAAAGTTTAAGTGGGAGTAGATTTGCTTATGTTTTAGTAGATGATTTTTTGCGTTTTACTTGGGTTTATTTTCTTGAACATAAAAGTCAAACCTTTTCACATTTTCAAGCCTTTAAGAAAAGAGTTGAAAAGGAAATGACTCCTCAATAATTAAAATAAGAAGTGATAGAGGAGGTGAGTTCATTAACCTTCCCTTTACCACTTTTTGTGAGGAACATGGAATAAAACATGAACTTTCTTGTCCTAGAACTCCACAACAAAATGGAGTTGTTGAGCGGAAAAATCGTACTTTACAAGAGATGGCTAGGACAATGTTAAATGAATATGGTCTACCACATTATTGTGGGCCGAGGCCGTTCATACTTCATGTTACATTGCAAATCGTGTTTTCCTATGTAAAAATACTACTAAGACTTCTTATGAGATGTATTTTTCTAGAAAACCTAATGTTTCTTATTTCAAAGTGTTTGGTTGCAAATGTTTTGTTTTAAATACAAATATTAATTTGGGAAAATTTGATGCTAGATCATATGAGGCTATTTTTGTAGGTTACTCAAATACTAGTAAGGCTTATAGAGTCTTCAATAGGTCAACTTTGACTATTGAGGAATCTATTCATGTTAAATTTGAGGAATCTAACAAGTTTGTTAAGAATTGTGTAGAAATTGATGCTTTAGATGAAGGTTTGGAGAAAGTGACCTTGGAGGATGCTTCTACCATGGGAGACAAGCCAAAGGATGGTGATGGAAGTGAAGCCAAAGTGGAAGAGGCTCAAAGAAAAGAACAACAAGCAAATGAAGAGGAGCCCTCTCAACCACTACCAAAGGATTGGAGATTCAATCCTCATCATCCCAAGGACCTCGTCATAGGTGAAGTATCAAAAGGGGTAACCACTCGCTCTAAGATTCAAGATTTTTGTGGTAATTTTGCTTTTATTTCACACATAGAACCTAAAATGTCCTTGAGACCGAGGCCGATTCATATTGGTTGCTTGCTATGCAAGAGGAGCTCAATCAATTTGAGCGCAACCAAGTATGGCATCTTGTTCCTAGGCCCCAAGATAGACCAACTATTGGTACTAAATGGATCTTTAAGAACAAGTTAGATGAATCGGGTAATGTAGTTAGAAACAAGGCTAGGTTAGTTGCCCAAGGTTACACTCAAATCGAGGGAATCGATTTTGAAGAAACCTTTGCACCCGTAGCACGGCTCGAAGCCATACGGATGACCTTAGCATATGCCTCATTTAAAGATTTTAAGTTATTTCAAATGGATGTAAAGAGTGCTTTTCTTAATGGTTATATTGATGAGGAGGTGTATGTTGAACAACCCCCCGGGTTTGTTGATCCTACACACCCTAATTATGTTTATAAATTAGATAAAGCACTATATGGTTTAAACAAGCCCCTAGGGCTTGGTATGAAAGATTGTCTTCATTTTTGATTTCAAATGATTTTAAGAAAGGAAAAGTTGATAAAACATTATTTACCAAACATATAGATCTAGATATCCTCATAGTTCAAATTTATGTTGATGACATTATTTTTGGATCTACTAATGTTTCACTTTGCAAGAATTTTGAGTCATGCATGAAAAAGGAATTCGAGATGTCTATGATGGGAGAGCTCAACTTCTTCCTTGGACTTCAAATCAAGCAACGTAGTGATGGGACATTCATCAACCAAGCCAAGTACACCAAAGAACTCATCAAGAGGTTCGGGCTTGAAGGATCCAAAGTAGCAAAGACTCCCATGGCAACCACTACGAAACTTGACAAGGACGAACAAGGTAAGGAAGTAGACATCAAATTATTTCGTAGCATGATTGGTAGTTTACTCTATCTTACGGCTAGTAGGCCGGATATAATGTTTTCCGTATGTTTATGTGCACGTTTTCAATCATGTCCTAAGGAATCACACTTAATAGCGGTAAAACGCATAATTAGGTATCTTAAGGGCACAATTGATTTAGGTTTGTGGTATCCGAAAACTAACCAATTTACCATGACTAGTTATTCGGATGCCGACTATGCCGGTTGTAGGGTAGATAGGAAGAGCACAAGTGGCACTTGCCAATTCTTGGGCAATTGTCTTGTGTCTTGGTCTTCCAAGAAGCAAAATAGTGTAGCCCTTTCAACCGCCGAGGCGGAGTATGTAGCAGCCGGAGCTTGTTGTGCACAAGTACTCTGGATGAAACATACTCTTCTCGATTTTGATTTACATTTTGATCATGTTAAGATTTATTGTGATAATACTAGTGCTATTCACATGACCAAAAATGCTAATCAACATAGTAAAACCAAACATATAGACATTAGATATCATTTTCTTAGAGATCACTTTGAAAAAGGTGACATAGATATTGATTTTGTTTCCACAGATTTTCAACTTGCAGATATTTTCACAAAACCTTTAGATTATGCAAGATTTTCATTTATTTGTGGTGAATTGAATGTATGTAAGATTGATACTTAAAATATCTTAGTTTGTTTTGTTTTGGTTTCTAATATGTTTGTTTTGTTTTGTCTTAAATTTTTTTTAACCCTTTTTGATGTATGACAAAAAGGGGGAGAAATATAAATATATATAAGTTTTGAAAAATATATGGAAGAAAAATATATGGTTTGTTTTAAATTTTGTTATTCCTTATGATAGTTTATTTTTTGGTGATGATATTTTTCAATGCTTTATGTATGCTTACATAGTTGTTCATATTCATGTTAAATACATAGCATTGTTTAAGGGGGAGCTCTCCAAGCTCTTTCCTCTTTTATTTGTTTAATAACTCATATGTTTTGTCATCATCAAAAAGGGGGAGATTGTTGGCCCAAGGTTACAATCAACCCATGTTTAGTGTATTTTGATGATTACAAAACATATTAGTTATTTGTACTAATATAAATTGTTGTTTAAGTGTGTTTCAGGTTTATATATTAAAGAGATGAATTCTTCCCTAAAGAAAGGTACATTGGACTCAAGACAAGTCAAATTGGGCTCAAAGTACAATATTGAAGATCAAGTGAAGATTGCCCATGATGAAGTCTTGAAGACCTAGAAGTTTGTAAGTGTAGTTTTGTTAAAGATAGAATATGTGAAATTTGGCTCTAGGATTTGCACACACACTTGTTTTGAATGTTTCTATGTTTTTGAAAATGTTTATTTCTAAGTTTATGCCTTGGTTTATACATACATGTACTCAAAGTTTTTTTTCTTCAAAAACGTGTTTAAAACATGTATATAAACAAAGTTCAGCATAACACTTTATTCCAGAATTTTTTAAAGATTTTTTACAAATTTTTCTAACTCAAAAATCTGCCCAAAAAAAAAATAACTATTTCAGGCAGACCGGTCGACCGGCAGTCGACCGGCTGCTGTGTCCAGACATGCACAGGCTGTGCATGTCTGTCGGTCGACCGACCTACATATCGGTCGACCGGAAAAGAGATTGTTGCTCTCTGTATCTTTTCGGTCGACCGGGTCAGTCGACCGATAGAAGGAAACTGTGTTTCCTTTGTTGGATCGGTCGACCGGCAGTCGACCGAAGCTCCAACGGCTCTTTTGCCAGCAGAGACCCGGTCGACCGGCAGTCGACCGGTAGGCCTGCAACAGGCCATAACGGCTCTTTCCTCTTTTAGGATTTCTGAAAATCTGTTTTTAGTTTTCTCTTTAACAGAGTTTTTAGGAGTAGTTGGGACTCTTTTTCTGATCAAATTAGCTGGAAAAATCAGAGTTTTAACCTATTCTCTCCCTATAAATAGTGGGGAATAGGCCTTAGTTATTTACCAAGAAAAATACAAGTTTTCATAGTTTTCAAGAGAAAGAGAAAAATAGTTTAAAGCCTTCATTTCCATTCTTTCAAAATTGGTTTTTCAGTTGTTGTTTGATCTCTAATATCACTCTACAACTGAAGCTTTTCTCACCACACTTCATAGAGCCAAAAATTTCATATTCTTTCTATAGGTGAAGTTGTAAAAGAGTGAGAGTGTTTGTAAAAGAGTGTTGTGGTCTAGTTAAAGATCACTATTTGTAATTCTTGTTCTTGTGGAGACAAGCTCCTCGGTGGAGTTTCTTTGTAAGGTGAAGCTACGGGCTTGAGGTCTTTGAAGGCCTAACTTGTACGGGATCCTAAGGGGATAGTGGAAACCCTTTACGGAGGTGAAGGCGGGGACTAGAGCAACGGGCTCGAACCTCGAAACAAATCTTCTTGTTTGCGATTGCCTTGGCGTTCTTCTTGCTTACTTTCTTGCTTTATATCACTTCCAATTTATTGCTTGAGAACTAACCTTTATTTGTGCAATCCTTATTTGTTTACCTTACTTGCTATTTTACTTGTGAAATCTTGTGTTGCTATACTTGTTGTGTTACATTGTGAGCTCTTCATTTTCATCATCATACTTGGCATTGATCAATCACACCTCAATACAACACGGTTGCATTGCGCACCTCTAACCCATTTAAGGGGAATTGGGAGGAAGGAGTTCAGAACCTCGCAAGGGGTATTCGGCTCTTAGTCGTGTTTTTGAGAGATTGTTGCATCACTCATTTCATAAGTTTAAAAAGATCATTAGATTAGCAATTACACCTATTCACCCCCCCTCTAGGTGTATTTCATAACTAAGCTATGTGAGAACCAGCGATAGTTCATGAAGACGTTCTCCTCCAAGCTATGCATCACTTCGTTCTTGATATGCTTGACGATATAATGTGCACAGGGATTGAGCTCGAGTTTATGATCTATTCGTGGAACGCCTCCTAAGCAAGGTAGAACATGTAAGGTTTTCACGTTTTTCTTCAACCAAACTCAAGTAAGTATTCTTTTCTTTTCTTTTCTTTTCTTTTCTTTTTGTAGATTAAATCATAACTCATCTCCATATTCTTTTTCCGACCATTGTAAATACCGCTATCTTTCTAACTTAACTAATAAAAATAAAAACTTTAGAGAAACTTGCTTAACGCTTCCATCGCAGTCCCTCCCTGAGGATCACGACCCGCATAGCCTTACTACCGCGGATTAGTATTGAGCACCTCGCACACCTTTAATTCTCAGATCTAATATTCATATTTTGTGTGCAGGAAAACTCAATAAACAAATTGGCGCCGTTGCCGGGGAGGGACGGTAAGTTTATCTCTAAAACAAAATTTTAATTTTTAACTAATTCTTTATTCTTTTCTGTTTGCAGGTTTGGAGAATAGGAAACAGAAATACAGAAGCAGCAGTGGACATATAGCTATCCTGTGCCTCTGCCCTCGAGGGCAGAGGCACAGGAAGCTACTGTTTTGCCGCAGATCTGCGGCCAGAGCCGCAATTCTGCGGCAACAGTAGAGAATTACTGATCCAAATTTCTGCAGGTTGCTGCAAAGTTCAAATACAGTTTACCGCTCTGTTGATTTTGTTCTGTGATAACCCTGCTTACTGCTAATTAATTCAACAGTAAAAAGTTTGTTGTTAATGATAAAAATTGATTAGACGTTTGCATATTAGGCACGTGTCTTTTCAATTTATTTATTTTTACTGTTGAAGAGTGCTGGCGACAAGGTACGTTTGCATAGCATATAGATTAGGAAACACTCTTGGTTGTTTACTGCTTTCTTGAGTGATTACTTTTTTACACGTACACTAATTCATCTTAAGGGCATAACCCATAAATAAGATAAGGTGGGGATTTCATCACCCTTCCTTAGCCCAAAAATCATATCCCGAGCACTCACTAACCCAAGCCTAACTTAAAAAAGAGTAGACGTTGGCCCTAGGGACATCTCGGACTCAGTAGGAGATTATCCTAAGGGGGAACAGTGCTGGAAGTTGACTCTTGCCAAATCAGTGTCTAGGAAAGGGATTGAGGGCCGAAAGCCCGAAGATTGGTGGTTATTTAATTAAGGAACGTCTTTGACGGAAAACCTCCCACCACTCTTGCCCTGACCTGGCTGATTAACTCGTGGTCAAAGTCTGCACCCTACCTCCCGTGGACAGTCTAACCAGTTAGGAGTCGTCTAGGTCATAGGTCTACCCTAACTTAGGTTAGAATTTTTTTTTGTTTATTTGTTTGTTTTGTTTGTATTGGTGTGATATGGCATATAATAATAATTCCAATTTTAATCCATATTACACACCAAACTCTTTTTCGGATATTACCAACCCGACATATCATAACTTTGACCAATCTAGTGTGCCGGAATGGTCTTATCCGAATGACTATAACCCACACCCCCATCTTATGACTATAATTTTCATAATAATTTCAACTCGTCACAGAGTTCATGGGGTTTCGAGTCCCCCGAGTTTAATACTCAACCAAATTGTCCTCCATATCCATCTAGTTCACATTCTTTCAATGATTCATACTCAGATCCCCCATTCAGAATAGATTACCATCTATCGGGGAAATGATAAGTATGCACGAGTCCAAGCAACAACCACCATCAATCTTAGACATGATGATGCGTGAGTCCACCGACTCACAACTTCATCACGATTACACTTCCTTTTTCCAAGCCCAATCACAAAAGAGGGTTGAAGCCATGACTCAGGCTAGATTAGCTCGTGAGCATGACATAGATTTGATGGTTCAATCCTTACGTTCTCACCGTCCGGCTAATTCTGATATCGCTGACCACTCTTTTAGAGCCGACGAACCAAGTTGCTTTGGACAACAAGATTCTAATTCAGTACAATTATTAGAACTTGCCGAAACTCCAATTGTTGATAGTTTGGCAAGTTTTTCCTTTCCTGAAATAGAACTTGAGGATGAATATGATCATGATCCCCAACTTGATGATTCAGTTTTATTTCCTAATTCAATAATGACTCCAGTGTCTCCACCTGATTTCACTTTTCCCGAGTCAACATTGGATCCTATTCCAATTCATAATGAAATTGAATCACCCATTTTAGATGATCATATTAAACTTGACCAATTGTGCAATTTTGAAAATCCTATGGATAAATTGGCAAGTTCTTTTTATTACATTGAACCCAATGAGATATGCGACCTAGATTCTCACAATCTCTTTACTTCTGAAACTGATTGTACAATTCTGACGAAAGATGTTGACCTTAATTTTGAAGAATTGTATGGCGATGAGCTAGAATTCCTTAATATTGGAAGTAAAGAGATATTACCCATATTAGGTCACATTCCATTATGGGAAGAAGATTGTGGACTTGAGTTTCAATTTCTTGACTTGGACTCAATTCTTGAACCTAGCCCGACTCCTGAGCCCTTACTTGATTTGAGCATCTTCCTCGAGTCGGTATTCGTTCCCGTACCTATAATGTCCAAGTCAATAATTTCATCTTTTCATACTCCATTTTGGGACAAGAAGGTTGAGACAATTAACTCTGAAATTTATTATGAAATTTGAAAATTTGATGGGGTGGAAATACTAAAAATTGATTATACATATATTTTAGTGGGTTATGTAAGGAAAGTTTCTGGTGGGTTCCACCAAATTATCTGTCATCTTGATTGGGCCGCATTTCGTGGACCAATTAGACCACCTCCGGAACCACCACCCTAAGGTAACTTCCGCCTTCCCTTGTTCTGTTTCATGCATACATGCATTCATTCATACATTGAGGACAATGCATGAGATAAGTGTGGGGGTGGGCTTTACTAACATACTAACATAAGTAGTCACTAACAAAATTTGCTAATAAAAAAAAAATTTTAAAAAAAAATGTTATAAAAAGGAAATATTTTGACTTATTTTTTTTGAAAGAAATCTAAGTTAGTTTTAAGGATTAGGAAAATCATGATTAGGATTTCTAAAAACTTGGTCAAAATAAATAAATTGTTTAAATTTTTAGGTATAGGAGAGAAATTGAATAAGTAATTAGTCTTGATTTTACCTTAATGAAATATGCATACCAAATGCATATCTAGGATTCTAAGACAAAGACCTTGTGCCTCATAAAAAAAAAAAGAAAAGAAAAAAAATCACCAATTAAGCTGATACATGTGCCTCAAGAAGCATAAGTATTCATGCCTAAAGGTGAGTAAATAAAATAAAGTCCTTAGTTTTGGGGCCTAGTTCACTCGAATTTGAGTCCGCGGGGTGTTTTCTCACCTGGTGCCCTAAAGCCAACCGGTTTGGGAGTCATCGACTTTAAGTTCGTTACATGGGTGGATTAGAAAGCCTAAGGAAATTAAGGAAAAAATACTTATATATGTATTAACACATCTAATAGTCAATTAGTTAGGTATGAGGGCCTCAAGAAGCCTTGATACTTATACGAAAGAAAATTAGATGAGTTATACATGCCAAAAAAAAAATTATATTAACACATCTAATAGTCAATTAGTTAGGTATGAGGGCCTCAAGAAGCCTTAATACTTACACGAAAGAAAATTAGATGATGTTATAAAAATAATAAAGAGGCATGAGAGTCCAAGTTAAGGAATTGCTAGTAAAAATTCATAAGGATGCATATGATTTTTGGTAACGAAAAAGACTATATTAGAAATTCAATTTTAATCCTTACCTAAAATGAATAACAATTGACTTTATAAAGACTAGGTTTGAAGAATGAATAAAAATGAGGATCCTAAAACTTATAGACTACTTAGTCTCTTCCAATATAAGTCAAATATTTTCCTTTTATTGATTTTGTGGGTGTAATCTGTTGAAAACCCTCACGAGACAACACTCGTCCTCTAGGGTAACCTAGAGGTTTAACGGCTTGTTGCACGTGCTAAGTGCAATCGTGATTCCTACGAAAGTGAGTTAGGTTAGATTAACTTTTTCTTTTTCTTTGTTTTTACTCGAGGACGAGCAAAAAGATAAGTGTGGGGTGTGATTGGTAGTCAAAAATGCATTTTTATCATAACATTTACCATCACATTTTCATATTTATTCATTTAATTCTGCACAATTATTAATAATTTATAATTTATTGTGTGCAGGCCTCGAATTATTATTTTAATAATAAATAAAGCTTAATGAAGCCCAAAAGCCCACATTTGAAGCCCAAGAGTCAAAGTACAAATAGCAGATTGTCAAAGTGCAATTATGCAAGGGCTAAAGTTGCAATTATTAAAGATGAGGGAAGGATAAACTTCTACCCAACCCTAAACTCTTGCAGATGAGGATAAAAGCCAAGATAAGATGCAGAGATAAGGAAATTCGTTCAAAAGAGATTGGGAGAATTCTAAATCTAGATAACTTGATTCCCAAGTTATATCCATATCCCACGATAAAGAGCCAGGATGCAGCTTCCAGAAGAGGCGCCCAAATGGATGGACCAGAAGAAGCCACGCGCCAAAGCGCGTGGCCAGATTCCCTAGAAATGCCGCAATTCCACGGCAAAATCCCAGTTTCTGCGGCAAAGTTGATGACATCATGGACCAACTTTCTTGGGCTACTTCATCCGGGACTCTTCGGCCTTCTGCACCTATAAATACCCCCTGCAGTGCAACGTACAGAGTCGTCCAGAGGTGAGCCAAGGGCCAAAAAGCTAGGTTTTTAGTCTTCTTCTAGGTTGTAGTTAGGTTTTTCTTTTTATTTTCAAGAGAGAGAGGCTTATGTTGAGCGTGACACCGATGTATCTTCTCTTCTCTGCCATTGATTAAAGCAATAAAGGTAATTATTTTTCTTTTGTTCATTGTTCTTATATTTATTTTTCTTTTTGTTTTCCTTTCTTTTTCTCTGTGATCTCTTGTGGTTATTGATGAACATGCAAGTGGATTCCAAAAGCAAGTATAACTAAGCTATGTGAGAACCAGCGATAGTTCATGAAGACGTTCTCCTCCAAGCTATGCATCACTTCGTTCTTGATATGCTTGACGATATAATGTGCACAGGGATTGAGCTCGAGTTTATGATCTATTCGTGGAACGCCTCCTAAGCAAGGTAGAACATGTAAGGTTTTCACGTTTTTCTTCAACCAAACTCAAGTAAGTATTCTTTTCTTTTCTTTTTCTTTCTTTTCTTTTCTTTTTGTAGATTAAATCATAACTCATCTCCATATTCTTTTTCCGACCATTGTAAATACCGCTATCTTTCTAACTTAACTAATAAAAATAAAAACTTTAGAGAAACTTGCTTAACGCTTCCATCGCAGTCCCTCCCTGAGGATCACGACCCGCATAGCCTTGCTACCGCGGATTAGTATTGAGCACCTCGCACACCTTTAATTCTCAGATCTAATATTCATATTTTGTGTGCAGGAAAACTCAATAAACACATACCCAGGCCGGATGTTAACCAACCACCAGAAAATTCCCGTTGACAACCTAGTGAAATCATCTTGGCCTGCGGAGTCAGTAAATAGTTCCCCGAAAGATGCACCAGGAATCTCGGGGAAGCAGCGGTTAAGCTGGTAGTTCGAAGCAGACAGAATGCACTTTCGAACGTAATACATGTAAGTATTATGCCAGTCAGAACCCTCCAACCGCTGTACAAAAGGGACAAAACCCTCACTCCAAGGCACCGGCGTCATCAGAGAGGGGCAGTGCATCACGTACCAAGCCATTAAGTACGTGTAGGGCAGCTCGACTCGAGGGTTAGGGCGCTTCACCGTCGGCTTCCCCTCTGAGTCAACAATCAGCTTGCCATGGGAGTCGACAGCCTTCCCTGCCTCGCAGAAAGCCTGGGTTAACGCCCGCAACCCGCTTTGAATGCCAGCCGCCATGGCCGGGAGAAGGGCTATGGGACTGCCGTAGGTCAGGAGCACCGCCGGGTACACTACATCGGCAACAATGACTTCATGTGGCAGCGTGGGCACCACACAGCGCTTCAACCACAGCATTAAGAAGCCCGCCAACAGTGCTCGATCGGAGATAGTAATCCGGGCTTGATGATGAAAGCTTTCGAAAACCATGTCAGGTTCGAAAACATCCTCGTTCGAAACCGTGGTGTAGAAGCCTTCAGAAGCCTTAACCCTGTCGTCAATCTCCTTGTTGGAGCTGGGAGCCAGTCGGGTTACCGGATGGTCTTTCTTATTGATACCGTTAAACAAGTAGCTGGCCCAAGACAGCTGCTTGACTCCTCCCGACCTCCAAGAGGTTACCTGACCGCAAATGTGGAAGTGACATAACACCTCCCAATAAGTCTCGTACACTTGAGGAGACCCTTTCTTCATAAGGTTGAGCTCCTCAGTGGTTGGGACATATTCCTCATAGGGAGAGTCCCCTGTTGCCAGCCCTGAGACCTCATGCAACTCGTGCAGGGCAAGGCCCATCTCTCCGACCGGAGTGAAGAATGTCCCCGTCAAAGGATTGTAACGCTCCAGGATCCCGAAGAGGTTCTGAGAACTCGGTGGGATACCATACTGTACGGCCCTGACTGCTTGGTACAAATCCGTTTGCTCCAACAAGTCCCTAAGGTCGGCAAGGACGAAGCTCACCATCCTGCCCCACCAATACTTCTCGGTGGAATGAACCCACCCGGGCGAACGGAACTCAACCGGAAAATCACCCTCCACTTTCATGAATACGTTGAGGAAAGTGGTGCCAAGTTTTGGTGTTTCTCCAACTGGGGGCTCAGTCCTGAGCGACCCGGGGAACAGGCCGAGAACCGCCCTATCATGACTATCATGACGGTATACCCTTTTGGAGCCTAAGTCACCGAGAGTAATCTCAGGGACATATCGGGAAAGGTCCCATTTCATCTTCCGAGGGACGGACATGTGCTGGAGATAAGACAGCGGGTACATCCTCTCCATGTCCGGAAGAAAAAATCTTCTATCCCCTATCTGGCGGAGCCATTTATAATCTCCGTCATACATGGAATAGCTGCCATCGCCGATATGGTCTCCAAAGAAGAAGGCAGGCTTCTCCAGCGGAATGCGAGTATCCGTTGTGAATACTGCGTCAGTCATAAGCTCCCGAAAAGTTGTCATGTCAATATTGGAGAGCCTTTTCTTGCGCTCCTGCGACCTGTCAGCAGTCACAGGTACAGTCCTTTGCAGCACAAAGGTTAAATCACGATCAGCACCACCTACGTGCCCAAAGTGGCACTTCTTAGAGAGTGGGGCAGAAGAGTGTGGCACTACAAAAGAAAAGGACACTTGATCAGACATCTTATCAAAAAAAAAAAGAAGAACTGGCGTTCAGTCCTTACTTCTGCAAATCAGTTCAACAGTACACTGGCACAAGCAGACGATCTTCCACTCCTAGCTTAAAGCGCGTCCATGACAGACTAAAAGCAATAGGGGAGGTTTAGACTGTGTATCTAGACACTCAACACGATCAACTCTGGTGGCCTCAAAGAGTTCAACAGTACACTCACGAAGACCAACTCCAGATAAGATCAAACCCGGAGCATTAACAGTCCAGTCATAAAGGTGAATTCAGCTAGAGTCCAAAGTATTTCGAAATCCGTCCCAGTTAACTGCGGAATATCTAAAACTTTGGAGGGGGTTCTGTAGGCTGTCTAAAAATCACTAAAAGACAAGCCATTAAAAAGCAGAGTTTCAAGTTCTAGACGCGAAGGCTCAACACCCGCATCTCAACACCAAGGCGCGAGGGTCCAAAACCCGCGTCTCAACCTCAAGGCGCGAGGGTCCAAAACCCGCGTCTCAACCTCAAGGCGCGTGGGCTCGACACCCGCGTCTCAAACTCAAGGCGCGTGGGCTCAACACCCGCGTCTCAGCACCAAGGCGCGAGGGTCCAAAATCCGCGTCTCAAACTCAAGGCACGTGGGCTCAGCACCCGCGTCTCAACATCAAGGCGCGTGGGCTCAACACCCGCGTCTCAAACTCAAGGCGCGTGGGCTCAACACCCGCGTCTCAGCACCAGGGCGCGAGGGTCCAAGGCCCGCGTCTCGGTTATAACCGCCCTGGTTATGGGGCCAGTCACCGCCCACATAGCGGGAAGTTAGCCCCTCATTGTGGAGCACTTTTAGGGGGCACGTTCACCCCTGGAGCCTCTATAAATAGCCCCGCCGCTATGAGGAGAAAAGAACAAAAAGAGACCAGAGATAGACAACAGACTACACCCAGGCTGACAGAGAGAGAAGCAAGAGAGAGCTCAACTCTTCAAAGAACTTGCTGCGTATAAGTTGCTCTTTGCCTACCTTCTCTTTGAGAGTTTTGGTAGACAGAGCTGTGTTACCCGTCAACCACCCGAAGAGAAGATCCCCGGAAGATCTCGACGTTCACCCGGTCAACGGAGAACAAGATTCACTCTCCATCGCCACACGAAGAACCCAGCACTAAACAAAGGGAGGATTCAAGACTCAACATCCTCCCTCCCTTATAATCGGAGCATTAGTCCGTTGTAATCTTTCAGTTGATTTAAGGAAACTTTACTCGAACCCTTCTCCGTACCAAACAGTCGTCAGAAAGCGACCTAGTGAGTGGTCAAATGAAGAAGGCAGGAATAAAGACAATAGTAATACAAGCACAATAATAATGATAATACATACTGTTGTAATAGAGACAATAGTAATACAAGCACAATAATAATAGATAATACATACTGTTGTAATACCGACTACGGAGATTTTCCAAAATAATCCAGAAAAATTCTAGAAAATCCTGAAAAATCTAAAATATTAGAAAATGATTTTTGAAACTGAAAGCGGCTCAATCGGACTACCACGGAGGTCAAATCAATTTTGTACGTCGCATCGCGTACCGATACTGTGATACGTACATCGGGGAGCAGGGGTTACACAAGCTTTTCAGTATTTTTGAAAAAACAAGTTTTAGTGTTTATGTTTTTTTAGATGAAAAAGAAGATGGAGCGTGGAGAAATGATTTTTTAAAAAAAGAGAAAATTAGAATAGGTTTTTTAAAAAGGTGATTTTTTAAGAAGCTTGAAGATGTGTATTTGTTTGTATTTAATAAAGAGAGATCCGGGCTCACTATTCTATTATTCAACTATATGTTGTTCTCTTGAAAGTTAAAATGCCTCAATGAGATCATAGTTAAAGATTTTAATCTTGTAAAAAGAGATCAAGTAAAACACATAAGATAGTTTTTAGAAATCAAACTTCAGTTTTGAAATCCTTTTTTTAGTTGAATGTTAAACCATCAAAGCAATAAAGTAAGTATGGAATAAAAATAAATTCATTTTAAGATCAACTTCAAGAGTTAGTTCAAAGTCCAATGCCATCCTCATGTGCCTTCAAGAACACTCATCAATATGTAAGGCTTAATCTACGCATTCATATAATTCATTGGGTTCTTTTTTATAAAAATCAATCAAGAAGAAAACTCATAAAAGAAGGAGAATACTGAGCGCAGAAAACAAATTTAGGTACTCATAATAAAGAAAGAATAAACAATGAAATAAATTAAAAACATAGACATACTAGTAAGATTGAGTAGAGTCAAGCAAGATGAATCTCCTTTGATTGTCACTTTAACGGTCAATTACATACTCTTTTCCTCTCTCTTACTTGTTGCTGAACTAAAATAAAAATGAGATACAACTTCTCATAAACTATCTAACAATGATCCTAAACTCTAAAAATAAAGTAAGAAATTAACCCTAGTCTTTCTTCCTCTGCCTCTGATGTGTGAGGTATTTATAGGGAAGAAATAGATAAGGGAGACGAGTGGAGAGATAGGAGGAGCCGGCTATTTCTGAATTTGAATTCTCCTCTTATCTCCAAACTTGATTTGATGTCAAAATTCAATTCTGATCTACAGCTTGTTGTTGTGTTAATTGTTAAATATAACTTATCAAATGATGGAATTAGAAACAGTGATTAACGTAAGAGTTGTAGCCTTTAAGTCTTCTTTCTGAATCATCTTAAATCATCAAATTTGACTTTCGATAGCAAAAATTATGATTAAAATACTAAAATATATCTAGTTTGAATTCGAGTCTAAATTGTTTCATCTCATCCGTTGATCTTCTCTATATCTATTTATCCTTTGGGATTTTGAATTTCATATTTAGATTTGACGATTTATCTCTTTATTCTCAGCGAAACCGATAGAGTCTTATTCTAATCCATTTTTCTTTTGAATTTGGATGATATTATTGAAAGTATACCTAGAGGATGGTGAATAGGTGTATGGCTAATCTAATGACAAATAATGCAGAATTAAAAACTAAGTACAACACACTTAGTGTAACCAAAGAGTGTAGCCGAATTCCCGGTGAAGGGCTCTGAACTATCTCCTCTAAATTCCTCTAAATAAGAGTTGAGGTGCTATATGAAGCTCTCTTGGTTGAACACAAGTATGGCACACAATCAAGCCCAAGCATATATATGACATGAATAATATGAACAATGCATAATGTAAGAGAGAGAGTTAGAGAAAGTTGATCAAACGCAAATATAAGGAGGTTCGAGCACACAGCTCCACGTCCCTGCCTTCACACAGAAGGATTTCTACTAACTCGTCCACACAGGGCTTCCCACACAGGGAACCTCCACTGAGGATTTTGGGTAAATACAATTTGAGAGTACACAACTCCTCTCTCAACCAATACAACTTCTCACTAGAGGTAAGGCACAACTCAAATCACCTCTACACTTAGAGAGATAGGCACTTAGCCAAACAACAATCAACCTCACTAGAGGGATTAGGCTCAAGACCAACACCAACAACAATCACCTCACACTTGAGGAATTTCAACTCAATCTCCACAATCACCTCTCACTAGAGGGATACAAATACCACTTTCACAATCACCTCTCACTAAAGGGATATCAACACAATCACCTCTCACTAGAGGGATATCACAAAGTATGGAAGGTTTACAACTTGGTGATATCAAAGACCACAAACCAATTCTTTCTCACAAATAATGATCCTAATAGATAGGCTGATATATAGCTCAAGTGTGAGAAAAACAAAGATTTGAAAATCAAAATCACAAAGAAAAACTCTTGGAAAAACTTCTAAAATAGCTATAGAAATGAAGATCAAAAACTAATCTCTATGACTTCTCCTTTACTTGATTTTTCAACCCTTTTAAAAACAAATAAAGATCAAATCTTTTAGCACAAAATTCTTTTAAAAACTTGCTGGAAGATAGAAAATTTTGCTCTTGAAATTCATATTGAAAACAGCCAAGGAATGGGGTATTTATATCCCCAAAACAAATTTTCCCGTTGGCAGCAGGAAAGGGCAATTTTGCCCTTCCGGTCGACCGCCCGGTCGACCAGCCCAATGGTCATTTTTATGACCATTGTGCCCCGGTCGACCGCCCGATCGACCGACGGACTGGATACAGAGAACAGCAGCTCTCTGCCGGTCGACCAGCCGGTCGACCAGGGCCATTTCTAGAGAGCAGACGGTCGACCGCCCGATCAACCGGCCCACCCATGGCTGCGTGCACATTCTGTGCACGTCGGTCAACCAGACCGGTCGACCGACTTCTGCCTCGGTCGACCGGTCCGGTCGACCGGCAGACAGCCTGGTCCAATTTATAGGGATTAAAAGCTTTACTTTTTATTATCAAATAAATCTCATAAAATCACATAAATTCCACAAAAATTAGTTCTTATTAGATCTTTGAAATACAAACATGTGTGATAAAAATTCAATACATATTACAAACTATTAGAACTATTTTTTTGTTCTTGAAAATTTGCCTTAAACTAAAATCCGTATTTTTAAAAACTTGAATTTTTGAAATGGAAATCCGATTTTTTCAAAACACATGTAAATACAAAAACATGACATTTAAACAACTTTGAAGCATATTGTATATGATAGAATACAATATACATATAAAGATTTATATCATGTTTTTGACATGAAATCCAAAAATAACTTTTGTTTAAATACATAACTCCAACTCATGAAATAGACTATCAAAATAAGTTTTTCTAAATAGATGAAACATAGATATATATAGATCAAATCTAATATACATTAAACCATGTAAACTTGTTTTGATTCTATCTATTCATAAAAATCATATATGTGAAAACCGAAACAGGTTAAACTGAAAACAAACATGAAACGTTAAACTTGTGTGTATACTGTGAACTTGAGCATATCAATACATTTAATCTTTACAATGATCTAAACACAATTTTAAACAAAACAAACCAAAATCTTCTTGTAGAACTCCTTCTCCAAGTCAACTCGATCCAAACGTGATCCGCCGAGCTAGACTCCAACCGAGTGTTAGATGCGATCTTGACGCTCGAGCTCTTGAATCAACATGTGATAGCTCCAAAACACCTTTATTAAAGCTAATCACCTACTAATATCTTGATCAAATATCTGAAACTAAATATCACAAGATTATTAGTAAACTATAACTACATGAGTTAATCATCATCAAAACTAGAGTGAAGGGCCTCTGGGCCAACAATCTCCCCTTTTGATGATGACAAAACTTATAGAGTTATATATGCATGAATTAAAGTTAAACTTCATAGAAACTCTCCCTTAACTCATGCATAGCAATATAACATAAAGATATATAATGAATGCTCAATATAGATATGCATAAACATGCAATAAATAAGAAGTAAAATATGATCATTGATGCCAATGAAATAAATAGGCTTTTGATACCAATTTTAAAATAAAAATATTCTTAAAAACAATTGCTCTTAATTCCAATAAAAGCTCTTAATACCAACAAAAGATGCTCTTGATACCAATAGTAAAAGATAACAAATTTAAACAAACATGTATATAAACAAACATGCATATATAAAACTCTAAAATATCTCTCTCCTTTTTTGTCAATTCATCAACAAAGGGTACAAACAATAAAGGGCATAAATAATATTTTTCTCTCTTTTTGCATAAATCAAAACAATAAAGGTATATATGATGTATACATTCATGAAGAGAAGAGACGTGAAGTTAACTCCCCCTGCATACATGCATTTATATAAAAAGAGATGACTAAACCCTAACCACATAAAACATAATATGTAATATATAAAAGGAGATGTGAAGCTCCTACTACACTCGTGTAAGACATAAAGAAGACCGATCAAACTCCTCAATATGAGATACACTTAACATGAATATATATAGAGAGAGAAGATGTTGAGCTTCCCTTGCATATATGCAATACAAATCAAAATATTATGATACCAACTGAAAAATATATCCATTTAGTATGAAGGTATACATCGAAACATCATGATACCAATTGAAAATAAACAAAATATTTTGAAGAAACCAAAAAAAATTTGATACCAATTGAAAGATATAAATATATAGAAAATCATGATACCAATTGTAAAAATTCGAACCAATTGAAAATATGTTACACTTTTGATACCAATTGTAAGAATATATGTATATTGTAAGTATTGATACCAATGAAAAATATAAACCAATCCTTTTGGTTAAACACTAAAAGCATTTTGCAATAGAGATACCAAATAGAGAATAATATCAATTTAATATTCTTGATACCAATATTGAAAATGAAACATATACTAATTGAAAATATTTTTCATTAGGAGCGTAGGAAACCAAATGAAAACTAAGATATCATTTTTCAACATAAAGAGTGGGAGTAAGATACCAATGGTAAACAAACCGATTGAAAGGTAAAACATGAATTTTCTCCTCCTTTATGAAATACTCATAAAAATAATGTATAAGCTTGTATAAGATACCAATTTGAAAAATAATTATCATTAAGGACTAAATCAAGCTTAGCATAACAAAATTTGTGCTTAAAGATATAGAGATATAGTAAGCACAATCAAAACACATATATATGTATGAAAAGTTAAATACCAATCGAAATTGATACTATTTGAAGTTGAAGCATACATATATAGAAATAAATATAAGCATACAGAATAAATATCAATTGTGATACCAATTAAAAATACAATGTGAATCAAGTGTATAACTCATAAAGACCACCCTATTCATGCACATGTTAAAATGATTTTCAATTTGAGCATGCAAGGCATGGTCGCCCATCCAACCACCCTTACATGGATGGAGGTTTTCAAAAATAAGTTTAAAAATAATTTTAGCACAATTGAAAACTCTATCAAAATGAAGAAATACGCAATTAGTTTTATGATAAACTTGAAAACTAGTACGAAATTCTTCAAGTAAGGAATAAAAAATAATTATATATTCCATGAAAATATGAGAATCACATAATCAACACTCAAAATCTATATAGTACATATAATACTCATGAAAATAAAGTCATAAGAAAACATCAAGTTAAGTGAGTGTATAAGAATGTGAAAAGCATAATCATGGGAATAGGCAATAAGGCTCAATGTGAAATTCCTTTATAAACGAAAACATGAAAATCATTAGAATTTAATTTTCATCAACATAATTCAAACTTCAAGGCATATGTATGTTTTGTACAAACTAGAGTATACATACATATCCAAACATGAACTAGTCCACAAAAGTATATGCATGAAAGCAAGTGGCTCAAGGATGTGTATGTATAACTATTAGTTTAGATAAAATAGACATATATATGAAGCTAATCATAAACATGAAAACATGCACAAAAATAGGGAATACAAGTCAAAATGCATGAATCATCAAAATTAGGCTATACTAGTACATCTAATGGGTACAAATGTGCAATCAAGTACAAATATATAATAATCTATTTGTGGCTCACTAGTTTTACAAGTATATACTCAAGTTTTAATGAAATCTACATCTAAACATGTAATCAAAACATGAAGCATAATACGAAATATAAATTAATATGATCATTAAGTAAATACACATGTATTACAACTAGGACATGCACAATAGTTAAACTAAAGTGAGAAGACAAAAGTAGTAGTTCATATAAACATGGGTGTATCTGAAATACTAATTATGTATATCACTAATCTAATTATCATAGCATTTAATATATTAATCAAAAAATATCAAAACATGCTAAAAATAAATGACATGAAAAGCATGTAAATATAAATAGGAGTTAGAAATTGTTACCAAAACCAGAAGGGTACATCTCTATGTCTCCAAACCAAGGTGATTCTCCCACCAAACTTTCCTTGAAAGTGATACATCCAAATTGTCACCATTAAGCTTAGAACGCATCCACCTCAAAGCACCAACAACTCTCACGTCATGTAAGAGCCCACACCTGCATCAAATAAAATAGGAGTGATTTTTAGTACCCAAACTCTATTGGGTCCATGGGAGTTAGCTCCTTTCTTAACCCAAACAAATATGTTTGCAAAATTTTCATTATGTATCCTATCTAACAAAATCTTGCAAGGTGGTCCTTACGTCTAAAATGTGTACATGTGTACACATGAGCATACATGATGTTGTGTGCATGTACGTAGGAAGCATGTGTATGCCGTGGTTTGTGTGCATGCATAGGAGGAACATGTTTCTTTTGAAACATAGATTCCAAGCGTGTATGGTTCAAAGCACATTGGCTCAAAGTGGAGCTCAAACAATCAACACTATTCTTTAAAATATTTATATCATTTTCAATAATGGAAGAAGAAGTGGAGCATGCAATAAGTATGCTAGATGATGAAGCTATACTAGAATGACAAACATGAGTATCAATATCATTTTTGAAAGAAATATTTTTCTTAGAAACTAAATCCAATTCTTTTGATATAGAAATAATTTGTTTTTCAAAGATTCATTTTCTTTTACAATAATCAAGTTTTAAAGATAAAGTCTCATTTTTCTTCAAAACATATTTTCACAATCATTTTTGGTTTTCAAAATTTCATTTTCTTTTAGGGTAAGATCAAGTTGGGATTTAAGTGAGTCATGTTTACTTGAAATCTCATCCCTCTCTTGCAAAACCAAATCAAGTTTAGAAGAAATTTTTCATTTTCTTCTTTTAATACAAAACTTTTCTTTTTCAAAAGTTTATATTTTTCTAACAATTTTTCACAAACAATGGAAAGTTCTTCATTTAAAGCATCGGCATCAACTAAATCATCGGCGGAAGAACTAGCACATTCATCTAGATGAGTGTCCGAGTTTACCTCAAGGGAGTCATTCCCTTGGACCATGTAGCAATGTTGGTCGGACTCATCTCCACTAGATTCCTTCTCCACAATGTTTGGCATTTGAAGCTTTAGAGAGGTTAACGTGTTTCACACTGCAAAGGCAGAATCACAATGAGAAACTAAATACAAATATTCTTTACTTAACGTGCTTCTAAGTGCCATTAGGGCTTGTGCATTGGCCTCTATATGCTGGCTATTACCAAGATAGGATTTCTTGGTAGCGGCAAGGAAAACATGCAAACCTAGGGTTTTTAAGTACATGGACATCCTAGCCTTCCAAACATCAATGTTGGAAGTATCATACATGGGAGGAGTCATGAAGTCCATGAGTGTGTGTAAGCAAGTATGTGCAAATGCAAAAGATAGATTAGCTAACCAAGATCTCACTCCTAGGTGGTTAAACCTAATATCAGGAGCGTAGGCTCTGATACCAATTGAAAGTACACCTAGAGGGGGGTGAATAGGTGTATGGCTAATCTAATAACAAATAATGCGGAATTAAAAACTAAATGCAATACACTTAGTGTAACCAAATAGTGTAGCCGAATTCCCGGTGAAGGGCTCTAGACTATCTCCTCTAAATTCCTCTAAATAAGAGTTAAGGTGCTATATGAAGCTCTCTTAGTTGAAGTGAGAGGTTGTATATGGCACACAATCAAGCCCAAGCATATATATGATATAAACAATATGAACAATGCATAATGTAAGAGAGAGAGAGAGAGAGTTAGAGAAATGGATCAAACGTAAACACAAGGATATGTTACGAGGCTCGAGCACATAGCTCTACGTCCCCACCTTTACACAGAAGGATTTCCACTAACTTGTCCACGCAGGACTTCCTACACAGGGAACCTCCACTGAGGATTTTGGGCAAATATAATTTAGGAGTACATAACTCCTCTCTCAACCAATACAACCTCTCACTAGATGCAAGGCATAATACAAGTCACCTCTACACTTAGAGGGATAAGCACTTAGCCAAACAACAATTAACCTCTCACTAGAGAGATTAGGCTCAAGGCCAACACTAACAACAATCACCTTACACTTGAGGGATTCTAACTCAATCTCTACAATCACCTCTCACTAGAGGGATACAAACACCACTTCCACAATCACCTCTCACTAGAGGGATACACAAAATATGGAAAGTTTACAACTTGGTGATCTCAAAGACCACAAACCAATTCTTTCTCATAAAACAATGATCCTAATAGATAGGATAGATAGATAGCTCAAGTGTGAGAAAAATAAAGAGTTTGGAAATTAAAATCATAAAGAAAAACTCTTGAAAAAACTTCTAAAATAGCTATAGAAATGAAGATCAAAAACTAAATCCCAAAGATTTCTCCTTTTCTTGATTTTCCAACCCTTTTAAAAACAAATAAAGATCAAATCTTTTGGCACTAAAACTCTTTTAAAAACTTGCTGGAAGATAGAAATTTTGCTCTTGAAAGTAATATTGAAAACAGCCAAGGAATGGGATATTTATAGCCCCAAAACAAATCGGCCTGTTGGCAGCAGGAAAGGGCAATTTTGCCTTTCCGGTCGGCCGCCCGGTCGACTGACCCAACGGTCATTTTTATGACCGTTGTGCCTCCGGTCGACCGCCCGGTCGATCGGGACTGGATACAGAGAACAACAGCTCTCTGCCGGTTGACCAGCCAGTTGACCGGGGCCATTTTCAGAGAGCAAAGCTCTCTGGACTGTCGACCGCCCGGTCGACCGGCCCACCAGCCCATGGATGTGTATACGTTCTGTGCACATCGGTCGACCGGACTGGTCGACCGACTTCTGCCTCAGTCGACCGGCAGATAGCCTGGTCCATTTTATGGGGATTAAAACTCAGCTTTTTATTATTAAATAAATCCCATAAAATCACATAAATTTCACAAAAATCAGTTCTTATTAGATCTTTGAAATACAAACATGTGTGACAAAAATTCAACACATATTACAAACTATTTGAGCCATTTTTGTGTTCTTGAAAATTTGCCTTAAACCAAAATCGTATTTTCCAAAACTTGAATTTTTGAAATGGAAATCCGATTTTTCTAAAACACATGTAAATATAAAAACATGATATTTAAACAACTTTGAAGCATATTGTATATGGATAGAATCCAATATACATATAAAGATTTATATCTATGTTTTTGACATGAAATCTAAAAATAAGTTTTGTTTAAATACAAAACTCCAACTCGTGAAATAGACTATCAAAATAAGTTTTTCTAAATAGATGAAGCATAGATGTATATAGATCAAATCTAATATACATTAAATCATGTAAATTATATGTGAAAAACTGAAACCGGTTAAACCGAAAATAAACATAAAACGTTAAACTTTTGTGTGTATTGTAAACTTAAGAATATCAATACTATCTAATCTTTACAATGATCTAAACATAATTTTAAACAAAACAAATGTTGTAGAACTCCTTCTCCAAGTTGACTCGATCCAAACGTGATCCACCGAGTTAGACTCCAACCGAGTGCTGGATGCGATCTTGACGCTCGAGCTCTTGAATTAACATGTGATAACTCCAAAACACCTTTGTTGAAGCTAATCACTTTCTAATATCTTGATCAAATATCTGAAACTAAATATCACAAGATTATTAGTAAATTATAACTACATGAGTTAATCAACATCAAAACTAGAGTGAAGGACCTCTGGCCAACAATTATCTCATCTAATATACCTGATCTTCAGATAAGATGGCCTTTAAAACCTCTGAATTAGAAGATCTCCCCTTTCTTTTGAATTTCTAGATTCAATTTGAATAAATCTATCAATCTCTCCTTTTTCTTCCTTAATTACACTGCACGCAATTGAACATGAAAATACATTAAATAACAGAGATTTATTTAAATATAATGCAGAAATATGACATATATGGTATGAAAATATGTAATGCACGTGTACGATCATTCATCCATCAAATAGGCCCAAAATGGACGATCGAAATTGTGAGTTGGTTAGTTTAACGATGTAGAATATTTGAAATCTAATAAAAATTAGTGTGTGATGTTATTAAGTGTTTAGATTATGATGTAATGATCGGACCATGAATTTGTATATCTAAAGACCTAGATCTAAGCAATATGCTATTTTTTGTCATTTATTTTGCACCTACTTGATGGATAGGCAAAAAGTATTCAAAATACATAATTTTTAATTTTTAGTTACTTGAAATAAGGTAGATCAACTTCAACAGAGTGGATGTTCCATTTAGATGTCGTAGGGTTGTATTTGAGTTGGAAGGATTCAGTAACACAGGTACATATATTTGTACGCACATATCACATATATTCACATACACATACTCCCTCCTCCCCTACCATAACCCTTTCGCCATTAATATTTATATATTCAAGTACACATATAAAATGCATATATAAATTTATGTACACATATACATATATAAATTCTCTTCTTCCCCCATTTGCTAACCTTCCTTTCTATTGTGCAATGCACTCATGTATATCATAACAACACATCATTTAGCATACTAATATCAACCGTTAGTCAAGCATCTTTCTGGTTTATCGATTCAGTTTCTGTAATCTACCCACGTATTTACTTTGTATGTATATGTATTAATCACCAATACTATTTTATACCACACTTTTCTATTTAGATTTTTTTCATGTATTTAGTTCTACTTTTCAAGTTTTAATATCAACATTAGTTGATTTTCGCTGATGGGATTTTCCTTACTCAGGAGACTGTGTCAAGACGTTCTGCTGATAGAATTTTCTCCACTCAAAACTACTTCGCTGCTGGGATTTTTCCTACTCGGAGTTGGTCCTTCCACTGATAGGATTCCCCCTACTCGAAGAACTGTGTTTGTACCCCCCATTGATGGAATTTTTCCCACTCAGATATGATAATGCAGACTTGCCTACAGGCCCTTTCTCGATTAGCCTACGGGAATTGAAACCCTCCGTTAGGAGATTCCTCCCACTCAGAGTCCCTACTATGCTGCAGTGATTTTTCTCTCTTAGAGCTTTTATTTGATATTTCGTTGATGGGATTTTCTCCATTCGAAAACACAAACACTAACCTACAGGCTCCCCTCATCCAACCTACGGGCGGATAAACCCCCAAGCAGCTTCCCTCTGCCGAGTCCATGCTGGATCACCACTTCGCTAGATTTCTCCCACTTGGAGTTGACGCATTCAATCTGTCGATGTGTTCTATGCCCACTTCAGGTCCCTACCGAGGTCACGGCTTCACTGATGGAATTTTCACCACTCGAAAGTAAATGTGAACTCGACTCCGCTGATGAGATTTTTCCCACTTGGAGGCCCAACTCGTCTGCTGGGATTTCCCCCACTTGGAGGTCCGGATCGCCACACGGCTAATGAGATTTTTCTCACTTAGAGTCGGCGCATTCAATCTATCGATGGGTGATACTCTCACTTCAGTTATGTTTCCAATTTGCAGGTAAGCGTTCCGCAGAGCCTTTAATTACATAAAACATATGGTATACACATGAGAATTTTCTTATTTGGATTATCTGCTCGACGTACTAATTTCATGTGATTAGAGGCTGGAGACATCAAACATACCACAAAGGTACAGTCCGAACACCACCTTTGTGATTGTTTGCATGTGTTACTCATCTTGGGACGACATGGTTATGTATGCTTATCCTATAATCGCATAAGACACATGGTATATACATGAAGGTTTTCTTTTTTGGATTTCTCCTCGACATACTAGTTTGTAATTAGAAACTGGGCATATGTAGTCTTGTCAGTCCAATCTATTTAATTTACGCCTTGCGCTAACTTATAATGCTGCATCTAACATTTAATTTAAGTTGTTTCATTGCATGCTTGTCTGTACACCATCCTCCATTGTGGGCCAACAAACATTTTGTACCCCTGTTAGTTTTTCTCTACCGGGCACGAAACATAAATGCCAGCTCATGGAACTGACTCCGCTGCTGGGATTTCTCTCACTCAGAGGTCCAACTCTGCTGTAGGGATCTCCCCCTCTCAGAATCTTAAGTTCACAGCTCCGCTGATGGTCAAACCCCTACTTAGAAGCGTATGTGAATCCAACTCCGTTGTTATGATTTACCCCACTCAGAGGCCATAAGTTTGCTAGTATCGCTGAAGGGACTACCCCACCAGGACAACACTACAAGCTTACCAAATCGTCCACATGCCAAATCAAACATCACGTAGTTAAAAACCAGCACTCCGAGTAGAGATGATTGATTATGAATACGACCAACGGTAAAGAAGTCCAGTAAGATCTAAACAAACATTTCTATTTCAAAAACATTTATATATGTTTTATTCTAAAAAGTCTTTCCACTTTAAATACATATTTGATTACATCTAATATGAGAAATACAAAACTTCATTACAAATTCTGTGTTTACAACTTTCTAAAAAGATATACATGTGATCCCAATCCAATCCTTCCATCCTGCCTCTACGTCCAGCCTCACTTACAAACTCCAAGAGGTTGTCCTTCGGAGAACATCCATCAGAAGGCATGTGAGACAGCAATGTCCGACCAGAATGAAACTTCCAAGACACATAAGCCAGTGATGATATCACCCCACCGATCCTTTGTTCTGAGGAAGAGGTCGAAGCTCTAGAAGGAGTGCTTTATCAGCGACATCACAATGAAAACACTCCTCATACTCCCCTCCTGTTGCTCACTGCAAGAAGAGAGTCTCTAAGTGCAAGGTAGCATTGTCCGATCAAAATGAAGACTCCAAACAAGCAAGATTGTCATGGAGTCACATCCTTCTCGGTAACCACCCTGGACATCCATACTCCTACCTTGTACACGCTATCAGTAAAGAAGGACTCCACGCCTCGAGATTGGGATCAGACTGATCTAGCCGAAGACTAGACGACCAAACCGACTTGAAGGAGGAACCCTCCATATCACCCTTGACAGCAGCACCCAATCACGATGACTGATATTTCATGATGTGCTAATCACGATGACTGCCATATTGTGTCAGCTAGGCTTCCAAACAGCAAAGGCCTATCCATCATTTCCTCCATCCATATCCTCTCTCTTTTCTTCTTCCACCTGATGAAGAAGGAGGAAGATATAGCAGCGAGCCTGAAAAGGAATAATTTTGAAGTATGAATTTTTCTAGAGAAGAAAACAGATGTGATTTCCATCCAAAAGACTCTACTCTATTTATACGTGGAGGAAAGCCAAATCATCTCTACTTTGAATTCCCAATCCCCGAAAAATCGGTCCACGACCCATAATTTTTGGTCTACCGAATCAGCAGCAGATCAACCACCACCGCCTGAGCATGGAACATATCCCCAGTCATTATGGCACCAGGATGCGAAGAGACGCCAGTTACTTATTTCAAATAATCTAATCGATTGATATGCCAGGTGTCAGCCAGTCGCGTGATCTCCAAGTAAATCTAGAAGATTCGCATTTATGATCCAAATTCTTCTCTGCTTACAAATATCAAGGAGAAGTCAAGGCACTAAAGATTCTTCTCCCAACTCTGCTCTACCGACTTCCCTTCCTCATGCCCAAGCAAGCAAAAGATTGGGGCATCTGTAGTGGTCAAAAATTGACCATCATCAGGATGGTGACATGTGTCCAAGAAACCGAGCATCTCCTTCGAGACTCTCACCCCATTCAATCCACCTAGCAGCTTCCATCATTCCAGGTCATCCCAAAGTTCGTCCTCCGTACCGAAGTTAAAACAACCTGAAAGACTCCTCCACTTGGACATCCCAGATCTCCCTCTCTCCTGAAAACTCCAGAGCCTCTCAATCCGAGCTCCAGGGACAGATCATCCCTGATCTTTGCTGTTAGTTATGTAGATTGATTCTCTTCCACGTTCGTAAAGTATATGTCTCTCAGCATGGAAAGTTATGGATAGTGGCAGATTTCTCAGCATGCAATCCCAACAAACTAACATCAATGACCGTTGTCGTTACAACGTATGAACGTGCAGATTTCACCTACAATCAGGAACCTACAGGCCAATGGCTCAATGAAGAATAAATAAACCTCTTGTCCTAGCGAAGTGGACAAACCCCAAAAATCTGACTCTGTACACTCCTTCCAAATCACTGTACTTCCAGTAACCAGAAAATTATATTGTAGTTTCTACTTCCTCCTATGGTTTTTCCCAGTTAAGGATTATCATGTAAAATCCTCTAAGTTTGCATTGTGTTTTACTTACATGCATTTTACTCCCAGCCCCTCTTGTGGTGTGGATCGACCACTCGATCGTTCGTGGCGAAAGATCTCCAACATACACACACATACACATATCTGTGTGTGTGTGTGTGTGTGTGTGTTTATCTTTTCTCATCTCGCGTTAAAATATGCTTAAAGCTTATACATAATTAGGTGTTCACAAACTGAGTAATTAAATTATCGCCTCTAATCATTCTGGATTTTCACAAAATCGAATAATTAAAATTTAATTTAGGTTTAAAATTCTGGGTGTTGTAAGACTTAGGTTAATAAATAGGGTCAGTAATAGATGATGTCGTGTTTGTCTAGTCAAGCCAAGACTCGACCTACGTAAAACACCCTGGTCCACGCATGACCAAGAGTACCATTAAACCTATACTTATAAGCCCATGTACCGACCCACATGCCTTGGCCAACCGACATGCCATACTGGGCTGGCTCGTGGCCCAATCCATTCGCACCTCCATCATGCTAGCCCATTCATGCCAGAATTGGGCCTACTATTTTATGTTTATATCATATCTGTTTTGTATCTATTCTTATGTTGGAATTAGTTTTTGGAAAGACCATAAGGTTTCTGATTCTAAAAGGTATCATGTGCTAAATAGATTCACCAATGCAAAGATTAACAAAATGAGAGCAGCATCACTAAAAAGAAAGACACTAGCCTATGCTATGCATCTGATTTTGAAATATGAAATGATGACTGCCGACTTGAGGAAGTATCTTCAGCACGAGGACGTGGAGTTGATGTCGTTATCGGCCTTGGCATGTGTTCCTTGTGCCACAACCATGACTATCTCACCCTCGAGCCATATGTGTGTTGAGTTGGTGACTTCTGGTGTGGTGTTGTTGCAAGCTTGCTAGAGGAGAAGAAGAAGATGGGATTTGCCGATTGTTGGTGGTGTGATGTCGAGCAACCACATGAAGACTGAAGGGTGAGAGGTAGTGGAGGATGAGGCTGAGAAATGGGGACAGAGTGAGGAGTGATTGCGACGACTGAGGAGGTGGCGCGGAGAGCAAGGAGGCGTCCACGAACTGCGAGGCATTCGATAAGCCTTACGGCATGGGTGGAGAGCTTGAAACTTGAAGAATGAAAGAAGAGCCAAGAGGAGAGGAGACAATGGGAGGGCCTTCTTCTTGAGACCCTTGTTTGTGGGGGTGGCGATGGGAGGGAGACGACGACTAAGGAAGCGGCCAAGAGGAGAGAATCGAGAGAGGAGGTGGAGAGGATTGAGGAAACGATCGAGAGAAATGCTAAGAGCATAGTTTCAGACTTTTCAATTTTGAGTTGTGACACTTAAAACTAGATATAAATCAATGGCTTAAATTATATCAAATTGAGATAGAATTAATTGATAAGATCATAATAATTCGTAGAATTCAATGTCGTTTAGGTCAGGCTCTTTTGGGCTGAAGCAGCAAACCTTCACGGCCTAGGCCCATCACCGTCCTTACTTGTCACCTTGACTAGAGTTCAAAAGTGATTGATGTGTTTTTTTTTTTTAATATTGACATTTAAAATCTTTATTAATTTTATATTCACATTATATATATTTATATTTTTATTTTGATCCCTTAGATATTTTAAGTTGAGACAAAAAAATCGCCTCGCGTCGATGACACGGCTAAAATACACTTCTACCCCTCTAACAAAAGTGAATGGGGTTAGGTATTCCCCCCTCAATTGCTTATTATTGATGTAACAATTGTGAGAGAGCTTTTACTTAGGCTCACAGCCTTCCGTGTCACATCAAAACAGCAACAAAAATCACTCTCTCCCCTCTCTATTGGGCCGGGCCTTAACTCAGCCGGAGGAAAACAAGGCCACATCGCCATGACGGACAATGACCTAAGCACCCTCGAACAAGATTATAAACTAGTTACAAATTTACAGATATATTCTAATTAAACCTTTTCTTATCTTAATTGGTTTAAGATTCGTACCTCGTTTTTATTTAAACTTTGGAGGGTTTATCCCGATTCCAAACCAGAATACTCAAGACCCGATCCACCCATAGCCAGTCCAGCCCATCAAAGCTCGGCCCGCACCTGAAACAACATTCGCGCGCACAAATAATAAATAAATAATATAATAATAACAAAACAGCATTAGTCTTCTAATAACTTGCATTATTAGCCGGATGAATGATGATTCTGACGGTACAAAGAACATTTTATTCACCCAATTAGGGCCTGTTTGGATTGGAAAAAGATTTGAGGACACTGACACGCTCATAAAATCAGTTTTTCTTGAGAAAATTTGATGATGGCTCCCACGCGGTCAGTTTTTCATTCAAAATTGACGGATTTTGTTGTGAAAACAAAATGCTTGTTTCGTTGTCGCTGGCGTCAACAACACTTTTTCGTAAGTTTTTTATGCAAAACAAACAAGTCGGCCAACGAAAATCAGAAGATACGCCAACTTTCTAGCAATTTTTCCCAACTCAAACGGGGCCCTTGATCAACAGGGCACCAACTTGACCAATCTAATTCACAAGTCACAACACCCATCCCAACTGCTGCAAGTCAACAAAGCCAAGCATCACTAAACATGAAATATCCATTTCCTACAGATTTGTCATATTATTACCATACCGACTTTATTCTTTTATCTGAAAAATGTCAATGATAACTGAAAACCAATAATCTAATCCAAGTATTTAGACATTTATTCGCTTCATGATTGAGCTCGAAAATTTTATATATGGGATCTTGTTTGTATACGACTCTTGTCAAACCAAAACTTGGTGACAAAAATTTTGAAATAGTCTTTGTCACAAGATATGCAGTTTATATAAATCATTATTGATTTGTGTTAACAGCCTTATGAAGCAAATATTAATTAATTTTGACAAAGATTTTCATGCAACAAAACTGAAATATCACTGTAAAAATAATTTCAATCTAGTAGCTGCACAATTCTATTAGAGATTTGTATTCTATCCTATTTATAACCCGATCGATATTAGATTAGAACTCAAGTCTCAATATGATGTGATTTTCTTCTTGAATTACACCTCTAATTATGTCAAATTAAGTAAGATACAGATCAATCATAGATGGCTAACTTGAATTACACCTCTATTTCAATTCATTTGGATTCTTACAAACTAATCAAAGTCTTTTCTTCCCTTTTGTTTGGAAGCGGTCTGCAACAATGCAACACTTCTGATTACTGTTGTCGCTTCATCTGTTAATTTGTTTGGCCAGTAATTCTCACACATTTCCTCAAATACTAATTTTATCTCTATTTTGTACCTCACCTGACCACCTAGCTGCTAGGGCAGTTATCACCACTAAGCACGTGGGGCTACGGATGCAGATGTGAGCTTCAATTCTCGCCAGCGTACATGACCCTGACAATCACGCTTCATTCAAAGCAATTACAGTTGGGATGTTAAATGCACTTACAATCATGGGCAGATTCAGAGGCGGAAATCTCAGAGGCTACGACTCAACTTGCTATCCTTCAGCTATAAAAGTCAATCTCTTCCTTCTTTACAGGTGATCGAAGCCTAGAGAATTGAATCTATAATAGAGTGCTGAGAACCCATGTAATTTCTTTGCATTAGTGGAATCTCTCCCTCTTCGCACCGTGATTTTTTCTCTTATCGGGGTTTTCACGTAAATTTCTGGTATACAAATTTTCTTACAAATTGAGTGTAAATAAATTCCTTCGAGAAATTTACCCCGACATGTTTAATAAAATTTTTGTGTAAAATGTACGGGGAGTTAAACATATGTTTGTGTTAATCACTTGAGTCCACGTGTAGTTTAACAAAAGTAATTTGTTTGTCATTTCCCAAGGATAATTTATCAGGTTCAGAGGTGGACCTAGGAGTTGGCTGGACCGGGCTCTACACCGCCCCATTTTTTCATATTTTGTCTTAAACTTTTTTTTTTATTTTGGTTTTTTTTTTATATATTATCTTAGACTCCCTTCTACTTTGATTTTCTTGTGGCAATTTATTTCTGATTCTGTCCCTGATTTAGTGAAGAATATTATTTTATTTTTTTAATAAATTCATATAATTCATAAGTATATGTTATAAAAAATTGTAACCCTCTAAAATTTATCTTTGATTTCGCTCCTGGTCAGAGTCGTTAATAGGCTACACTTGTATTTGTTGTCATTACTGAATGAGTAGTAGTTAGAGAAATTGGATGGACGAAGAGGTTAAAAGATTGCCCCGGGGACGGGATCTATCACCTAAAGCCCCCCCATTGTAACACATGACGCACATTCGGGCGAATTTACATGAGTGACCAACTCAAGGCACAAACGGAACGTTACTTCAGTGACAGACGGCACCGTTACGGTCGTGACTGCCCCAAACGGCACCACGTTACGTTCCCGACGACGACAAAACCCCGCGGTGCGCCCGGGGACCACTGCGCGTCCGCCTGGCACGTGGCTGGGCAAAAGCGGGCGGCAGCGTATGGCCAGCTCGTGAGAGGCAGCTCGCTCCACCCGCTCACGTGCGTGCGCCGTTTCGGGCCCCACCCCCCGCCCATTATGACAGCGACGTAAGCTAAATCCCCACGCACATGCCCAAAACCGGCTATCATCGTCCCATAAAACTGCTTACCGCCACCAAAAACTGCCATAAATATTTTCCATAGGCCCGAGGTGGGCCCCACTCGTCCCCCGCCATGAGTTGGCCACGTGATGATGCGGTTGGCGGGGGCCAAATTTAAAATCACGTGACGGGGGAGGGCCACCCATCCACGCATCGCGCGACACGTGCCCAGTGGTTCGCGAGGCGCATGTTATGTCATTATTTACTGATCCCTAAACGGATACCTTAGCCTCTTCTATTGCCAGAGGAATGTCCCGGCAATGCATGGCGGTTTACAAACACAAGCCTTTATTTTTCTCCCTCTCTCCAATTATTTTAATTAGTGTTTAATTAATTAATTAAACAAAGTACAATTGTCTAACTGTGTTCATTGATGCGGGGTTGAGGGAAGCTAATTTTTTATATTATTGGAATCTTCACCTCTCGAATTTTCTTGAGGAGTTGTATTTGTGTAGGCATAATCTTGGCGTCATGTGAATGTGGTGTGCTTTTGGGTTGGTTGGAGTGGCTAGAGACATTAGCTAGCTAGGTATTTCGGTTGTTATGTGAGTCTATTATTATTATTATTATTAATAGTAATAGTAATAGTAATAGTATTCGTCTACATATATTTATTTTTATTTTATGATAACAAAGGGCATTGACAGCTGAGATGATAATGCATGTGTAGGTAGAATATTTAGAAGGGTAGGGTATTGGATTTGCGTGGGTTAGGGATGGAGACAAGGAGCTAGAACGAGCACAAGAAAGATGTGAACATTAATGCAGACGGCAAGTGTGTGTATTGCTGCTTTCGGGATGTGATGGAGGAGTTTGTTTTTATAGAGAATAGAAAGAGGTTGAGGTTGAAGTTGAGGCTTTCGTTTCTTTTTTGTTTTTGTTTTTGTGAGGTGGTGGGGTTGAGTATGACTGTAAATGGATTCGTACTGATCAAAATTATAATGTATCCTCAGTTCCAAAATTGTTAAAGCACCAGAGGTCCAGGGGTGGGATTGAGATGCAGGAAACATTGGTAGACAGGCAAAGATCCCCGCACCAGACAATTAATAAATCAGGGTGTGGTGGAGGGTTTCCGTCGCGAGCTATTGGACGGTCTATCGTCACCACAAGCGAGGGTAGAGTTGAGCGGGGATTACGAATGTGAGAGAAACAAAGCACATCACAAAAAGAAATACATGATTTTGTTGGATATTTTAATAAAATTTGAGTTTGACTTGTTCAAATTGTGACTATTTGTTTGACTAATACAATTAAATTATGGCTTAACTGATTAACTATTATGACATATTCTTACTCTTAACCACTTTTGACTTATTCTCACTCTTACAAGTTCTTTTTCCTTGCTGACAGGGGATGCAGAGAGGGGTACCAGTACGGTCAGGGAGGAAAGGAAGTTGATGCTGAGATAAAACACTGGAGACAACTCTGGTGGAGGGATGACCTAGGCGCTCATGCCAGACGGAGGAAGATGCACGCTCACCGAGAAGAGCCTGAGGAGAGGCGGTGAAGTTATAATTCCCCAGGGAGAAGACATACAGACCATCCTTAAGTTGTCCCCGCAGTAGAGTTTTTCCGAGTAGAGAGATCCTTGATAAAATAAGAGTCAGGGTGAAATTTAAGAAGGACTTTATTATCAGTAGTAAATTGACTAACAGACAGAAGATTTTTGGTGATATCAGGAACATGTAAAGGTTTTTCAAGATAAAGGAAGAAACAAGAGAACACAATAAAGAAGCACCAGTAGCTCGGATAGGCAAACCTGTCCCGTTACCCATGCGAACTCTGTCAGTTCCTTGATATTCAGAGTGAGCCGCCAGATTCGCAATGTCAGCCGTTAGGTGATGAGTGGCTCCGGAGTTAACATACCAGTTGGAATCGACTGGACTATTCCCATAAGAGTGGAGAAGAGCAGTTGGGCTAGCCGAATCATCATAACGATTGTAGCATTTGTTAGCATAATGGCCAAAACGATTGCAGATCTGGCATTGAGTTCGACCACCGGTGGACTGATGTGACGGTAAGAAGGAACGTCCATGACCACGACCGCGCTCCCTGCCTCGGCCACGTCCACGACCACGGAAAAAAGATGGAGCTGAATGGTACCTTCGAGTATGGGAAACAATATGAACCGCAGGAGAAGGGGAGATGAGGGTTGTGGAGTCTGGTGAAGTGATAGCACGCCCACGATAAATCTCCTGGCTAAGCATGAGGCCGATGAGTTCTTCCGACAGTACAGGGTCGACTCATGTTTTGACGGAGGTGACGAACGAGTCATATTCGGGAGACAGACCACTGAGTAAGGTAGAGACGAGGTCGGAGTCGGCAACTGGATTAGCGACTGCCGCCAGGTTGTCCACGATAGACTTGACAGACTGGATGTACTCTGACATAGAAGAGATGCCCATCTTGACGGTGTGCAGCTGATATTTGAGTTGCTGCACTCTAACTCTGGAGGATGACGCAAAGATTCGCTCCAGAGAGCATCACACATCACGAGATGTGGTGAGGCCGACGACATGAGTAAGAACAACCTCAGTGAGCGAGGAGATAAGACAACATAAGAGCATCTGATCAAGCTTGATCCAGCGAGTGTATTCTGGATTGATAGTGGGCTGAGCATCCTTCTCGGTAGAAGGAAGGAACCGGACCGGACATAGAGAGGTTCCGTCGACGAGGCCTTTGAGATCGTGGAGCTTGAGAAGAGGAAGGAACAAGGAATGCCACAGCAGATAGTTTCCCTTGTCGAGTTTGACATTTAGAAAGTGAGTGATGTTGGGATTGGGAGTAAAATGGATGCAAGTGTTTGGATGGAGGTGAGGGAAGATGAAGAGAAAATACTCGACATGATACAGGAGTTGCTCTGATACCAAGATAAACAATAAGAAGAAGAAGACTTATTTGTGTAAAGACAAGATACCATTAGCTATGGTTCTTGGTTGTATTTATATACACATATTGGTCACATGTTTACACTGATTTAGGAGGTACAATAGAAAAATGTTGACTGAGAGAAATAATAAAAAAATATTGACTGAGAGAAAGAATGAGAAACACATGGTGCATGAATCCCATGAGTCCCAGGTGTTCCTATAATCATGGAGAGATTTTAGGATCTGATTGATTTCATGAGGGATGTCTTTCACATGGATCACGTGTTGTCATTGATATCTCTAACAGTTAACACACAGCTAATTCCTCTAACTAACTTATCCTTTAACTTATAAATAGAGTTATTTTCATTCATTTTAAGTACAATATTCATTCTTCTTCTTTTTCGCTGAAAACCTGAAGCTTACTCTTCATGTGAATAGTTTCAATGTTAAAATTTTTTTTTGTTCTTTATTTTTATTTTCTGGGCAATTGTTCCGCGTCTGAGAAGAGGCCTGGTATACTGTTCTAGACCAGGTGCAGGTAATTTAGGGGTTTTTTACCGCTAGGGGACGGCTGCTAGTTCAACGCCAAAACGATTAGTACATGTTTGAATCTTTTAGGACAGCGACATCGCGACTGCATTCCCCAGATCGGCCTATTCTTTTGTGTTTTAATTTATAGTATTGCATGCTAGATTTTGCTATAACTTTATTTATTTTTGGCAATATTAAATTATTTGAATTGCATGTTTTAATCAAAAAAGAATAGTACACAATTTTCCAACAATATAAAGGATCAAAAAGGTATATATATAATTCTTTCTATTCATTTATTCTAATTCTACTTCACGCAAATTAATTGAATCTAGAAGAAAAATAGTATATATCTATTATTTATTTTCTGAAAGTTAAATCTTCATACAATTACTCAGTTACTGTAATAAGTAAGAGAAAGTCTCATCAAGATCAAGAAAATCCAAATGGCTGCATCAACAATTTATACTTTTTCAGTAATCAATACCATAAAGTGAAAACTTATATTCCAAAAATAATTTGCATTTTTGTTTTGAAAATTTTCTTGTTTCGAATAATCTAGGTTGTAATTATAATGGCTACTATGGAATTTATTCAAATCTGTCATAGCAGTATGGTATTCCTCTTAGAGAAGGACAAACAATTTGAAATTCATTTTTTGCAAGCATTTTGCCACTTTTGCATTAACATTCCACCAACATGTCAATGCCATTTAGCCTTGAACATGGGGCGATTTAAAAAAATAACTAGCTTGCAATATCCTCAATAGTTGCTCATATTACTAGCAACTATTTAATATTAGGAAAATAAATAATAAAAATAAAAAGTTATAATTTTTGACAGTGGATCTTGTCTCTTATTTATTGAATATTAATGTGTAATGGGTCTTTTTTGTTAGTGTCATTTTTTTAGCCTTGATCTATTCTTAAGATGTGAATAAGTTTGAAAAGAGCTTTATATAAGTTTAATTTTCTGCAAATCAATTTCATTGAGTAAAAACACTTTAATACAAGATCTTCTTGTAGATTATATTTTTATATTCCATGAAAGGGTAGAATTCACACCGGCTTTATTTGATTATTCTAAATCTTCAAAAATAAACTTTTGGATCCTAATTATACCTATAAGTACATCTCAAGGGGATGATAGGAGATGCCTTTATTAAATGTCATTCTTATTTTCTCTCTCTTGTACTTCTTTAAAGATTATCCTATTACAAGAATATTATTCAATCCTGCAAGATTGTTAATCAGTTTTTGCATGATAGATAGTTAATTGTTCCTTGCAATCAAATAATTATATCTTCACAAATTAAGTTGATTTTTACATGCTAAATTAAACAGGATTCTCTAAATACTTGCAATAATCTGATACCATACAAATGTTGCTATCTTGTTCTAATGATTATTTGTTTTATTATTAGAAAATTAATTGTAAAACAAATATTTCAAGTTAATTCTCTTGGATTCCTGCTAGTTTATTTCTAAACTGTAATTAATTTTGCAAATTGATTAATTAATTAAACACTTGTTTCCTATCATAAATATTTCGTGCAAGAATTTTCAAGATCTTATTTATATGATCTTATCCTTTTAAATTCTTACAAGATCTTATTAAATTATTTTATTACATGTTCTATCTTATCCCTTTAAATTCTTACAAGATCGTATTAAATTATTTTATTACATGTTGTTATTAAAATTATTCATAGGATCTTATTAAAATTATTTACAGGATTATATTAAATTACTAAATATTGAAAAATCTTATCTTGTTACATTATTGCAAGATCCTTATTAGGCTTATTTAGTACTACCTCTTGCAAAATATATATTCAAATTCTTACAAGGTCTTTCTTGCAATAATCATTCTTGTAATTAAACTATTTTCAATTACTGTATTATTTAAATTCTTGCCTCTTATCTGTAGTTAATTAGAAAAGTAGCTTCATGCAATAAGAATAATTCATGTTTATTACATGTAATACATGTTTCATAAAATAGAGATATTAAATTAGAGATTGCTTAATTCTTATTGCCTAAATTATTATTGTAACAAATTTCTGAAATTTTAGAATTGTCCAATTTCTACAAAACAAGTTGAATAATTACTGCATGTGAAATTCTAAATTCTAGCATATTGGTATTGTGATTCTTACTTTAACCTGCTAGAATACTATGCCACTTAGATTAAACAAGAACTCTACACTCTTTTATTTTACATACCCTAATTTAAAATCTGCCAATATAAACTTGTATTCTGACATTTTCAAATATTATGGATACAGAAAACATCATAGAATTCTTCTTGTTATTTTGGCAAACCTAAATTACAACAACATTACTTGTATTTTCTTCTTGTAGCTGATATAGGCATAGGTTCTTAAGTATCTTTAGTTTAATAGGACAAAAAATTAAAGGGAAAACCATTTCTCCAAAATTCTGTACAATTGGCGTTTAATTAAGAAAAGGGTACTCAGTGTGGTTTTTTAATTAAGGAATGTCAAAAGCAGAAAATATCTCAGTTGAGTTACACCCACATGACCAATTGGATTGTTAAAATTGGAGTTTTGAATAAATATATCATCAGTCAATAATTTTAGGATCCTTCATTAAATATATCATCAGCCTTTGTTCACAATAACTTTAAAAGTGATATTATTGTTCAGGTTATAATCCTATCTTTCACAGCAATATTTAAACATACTTGAATCTATTTATGATTAGTCTTGATTACATATTATGGTTGGGATCTAGTTTTAACTATATTTCATGTGCGAGATTATTAAACTGACATATGCTGCTTTGCCTCGCATACAATACTAATTGGGATCAATTAAAGTTATGTTGTAAAAAAATAATTTTTATGATCTAATATTTGGCTATATTGGACTCCTTATAAATCAAAATTCAATTTGACTTTAATTTTTTTTATAATCTTTCACTTACTATGAGATAAAATTAAATATTTTTATATTTTAAAATATAATATTTAATTGTTTCATTTCATTGATGGTTTTCAAGTAATAAGATATAATTGATATTATGTCAAGTTAAAATATATTGTCTATGAACTTAACTTATTATATTTATTAAAGTTATATTACTGTCAAAATTTATACACCTCCTACTTAAGTATTTTCATGATTTTAACAATATTAAAATTATGGTAAAATTCTTACCTAAGTTGTGAAAGATATTAAACTTTAAATTTTACTATTCAATAATTTTTTTTTGTGTGTGCGTGTATCATATTTTATATATTTATGCACTTCAAGCTTTCTTTAAAGAGTTTACATCTTCAGAAAGGATATTATAATTTTTATTATTAATTGTAAATATTTTTCAAATTATTTAAATTTTTTTAGAAGATTTTAAATGTGACATATTCTCAAAATTAAAGATCTATAATGAATACATTATATGCATGTATTATTTGTGAAAACATGAACAAGTTGCATGCACAAAGATGAATTTAAATATTATATTCTAATCACTAAGTTAAGACAATTTTTATTTGTTTAAGATGAAAATTCGGATACTGTTAGGAATATAAGTGGTAAGGCAAATTAAGATGTTTTTCTATCTGGCAAGAAACTAATTTGCAGCCATCTTATAAAATATTAAAATCACATCTGTGATATCATCAATGTCTTATTAAAGAAAGTTGAATGGATAATAAATATTTTTCTTCTAGTATATGTAATGTTCTTAAAGTTTTGATCAAGTATATGCTTAAACTATATTTTCAAATATATCTAAATTACATGTTAATACTTAAACTTTGACTTTAAATGTACATTCTATGACATTTGACAAGCATAGATATCTTGAGTATTCTTTAGCGTGTGCACACACACACACACACGCATACCTTAAATACTTGAATAGTCAAATGCAATGTATATATGCTTTGTCATAAGCCATTATGGGATATTTTACTCATTTTGAAACTAAAGTAAAATGGGAAAACTTTATAATTAGCTTATAATCTCAAATGGGAGGGAGACTCTGAAAATTACCCAAAGGTTTTATAGGTCTGATAAAGAGTGTCAAAAGTCATACTAATGTGGTCAAGAAGAGTTAAATCTCTGACTATCACCACTTGAGAAATAAAATGTTGTTAAACCATTATTTGACCCTGGACAAAATCATTTTCACTAAGGCTCTTTCAAGGAGCATGATCCTAGATTCATTGAGGGAGATGGGGTTAAGCCCATAGTAGAGTCACCGACAGCGGGAACAAATCCTACTTGATTGGAAGCTAGTTCCATGAAGAGGTTCAAGGTGATAAAAATAAGCTGGACCGGTGATACTCGTGTGCACTATCGACCTGGATATATTTATATCTTATTTGTAGCATTATAGCACTACCCCTTCTCTATGATGACGATGCTCTTATGATACAGGTAGGTAAGAATGAGTTAAACTCTTAATAAGTCCAACACATGTAATGTGTATACATCCAGGTATAGTACCTTCGAAGGACTTACTTACGTGAGAGGAACCGTGATAGCCGCGGTTGGGGTACAGGGCAACCCCTAAAACTCTCATGAGTCGATTATTATGAGTAAGGCCATTAATGCTCAACCTACTCGCTCAATAGATGAAGACTTATTGTGTGTGTATTCTATCAATGTTTGATAAAAAAGGCTAGTTTCAGACATAGTTCACTATGTCTCTCAGATGGCGATGAATTCACTAAGGAAGGTTCCAGACATAGTCGACCTATCATGAATTCACAGTATGAGGTTGCCCAATCTTATTTATGATTTTTGTTTTATGTTTTTCTTTATATATTGTTTTACTTTATCTATTTCTGACTTCCTTGAAACTTAAGTTTTGGAGGGACTGATGGATATTTTAACTTTTAATTTGACTTATTCAAATAGTGACTATTTTTTTACTAATACAATTAAATTGTGGCTTAACTCATTAACTATTATGATCTATTCTCACTCTTAATCACTTTTGACCTATTCTCACTCATACAAGTTGTTAACACATACTAATTTTCTATCTGACCCTTTTAACCTATAAATTGAGCCATTTCCATTCATTTTAAGTACAACATTCATTCTTCTTTTTTTCCTCTGAAAACCTAAAGCCCACTCTTCATGAGAATGACTTATGTGTTAAAGAAAATTTTGTTCTTTATCTTTTTTTCTGGGCAGTCATTCCTCGTCTGAGTAGAGGCCTGGTCTACTGTCCTAGTGTTGGCCCAAAGCCTTCCACTCTAGTTTTGATGATGATTAACTCATGTAGTTATGTGTACTAATAATCTTGTGATTTTAGTTTCAGATCTTTAATCAAGTTATTAGTAGGTGATTAGCTTCTACAAGATGATTAGGAAGCTACCCACATGATGATTCAAGAGCCCAAGCGTCAAAGATCATATATAGCACTTGCTCGGTGGATCAAAGAGTTTTGGATCGAGTCGGCTTGGAGGTTGCGCTCTACAAGAAGACTTAGGTATCCTAATTTAGTTTTGTGTTTAGATCCAAATTGTAAAGATTAGAATAGTATGATATGCTCAAGTTCACAACACACACACGTTTCATGTTTTGAATATTGGTTTTCGGTTTTTCGGTTCTAGGTTTAACCATCTTGATTTTCATGAATAGATAGATCAAAACAAGTTTACATGGTTTAATGTATATTAGATTTGTTCTATATACATGCATGCTTAATTTTCCTAGACAAACTTAGTTTTGACTTACCTATTTCATGTGTATTATGTTTTGGTATTTTCGTCAAAACATATTTTGGAATTAATGACAAAAACTATGATATGTATATGTTTCATGTATTTTAGATTTCTATCCATATGCATCTTGTTTCAAAATGTTTAAATATCATGTTTTTGTATTTGGATGAGCTTTAGACAAAATGTATTTTCTATTCAAGATCCAAGTTTTAGAAAATACAGTTTTTGGTTTTTGGCAAATTTCTATAACACAAAAATAGTCCTTATTGATTGATATTTGAGCTAAACTTTTTACCACATGTTTATATATCAATGCAAAATGATAAAACTATTTTTGTGGATTTTTAGAGATTTAATGAGAATTTTTAGGATTAAAAATTCCAGGTTTTTGCTGCCAGAACAGTGTCTGCCAGGCTAGGTCGGTCGACCGGAACGGTCGACCGCACCATGTAGCCGGTCGACCGTATGGGTCGACCGACGTGCACAGAAACGTGCACGCTGGCTACACTTGTAGCCAGTCGACCGACTGAGAGCAGTTGCTCTCTGTTTGTTTGGGTCGACCGGGCGGTCGACCGTTAGCTGGCAACGATCAAAATTTGACCGTTGCGCGGTCGACCGGCCGGTCGACCGGCAGGGCAATTCTGGCTAAATTTCTGTCAACGGCTATTTTCTGATAATTGCCTATAAATACCCCATTTGAGAGAGGTTTTCTCTAAGATTTTTTTGTGCGAATTTTTGGTGATTCTCTGGTGTTTTCAAAGCAATCAAAAGAAGTTTATGAGCTTGAATTGAACAATCCATTTGGTGTTTTCATTACGGTTTGGAAAATCAAAGAAAGGGTTTTTGGGAAAGAATTTTGATTGAACTATTCTATCTTGATTTCTTGATTTTTCCCAAGGATTTTCTTTGTGATTTCTGATTTCCATTCCTTAGGTTTTCTCCACACTTGAGCAAAAATCTACTATCTATATCTATAGGTTATTTGTGTGGAAGAAGAAGTTGTTTGTGGTTGTTGTTGTGACCACCAAGTTGTAACCCAATCTTTTCTTAGCTTTGTGCTTTGGGTTGTATCCCTCTAGTTGAGAGGTGATCCTTGTATTGGTTGGTGATTGAGAGTTTGTTGTATTGGTTTGAAAATTTGCCTCAAGGAGGAGGTTGTGATTGTTGGAGTTTGCCTCAAGGAGGAGGTTGTGTTGGTTGGCTTGGATTTGTGCCTCAGGGAGGAGGTTGTAAAGAGAGGAGTTGGGTACTCCTTGTAAAGGGTCCTAGGTGGACGAGCTAGTGGAAATCCTTCGTGTGTCGAAGGCGGGGATGTAGAGCTGGGTGCTCGAATCTCGATAACATATCTTTGTGTTTGCGCTTGATCCATTGGCTCTCTCTCTACTCTCTCTTTACTTTGTGTCTTGCATTTATTTACATTGCTCATTCATATTTGCTTGGCTTGGTTGTGTGCATCACTTGTTGATAGCACTTGAGTGTAATTTGCATTAAGTTTTTAAATTCCGCATTTAGTTCATAGATTAGCATTGTCACCTATTCACCCCCCCTCTAGGTGACTTTTCAATTGGTATCAGAGCTAGTGCTCATGATATTTAGGTTTAACCACCTAGGGGTGATCTTGGTTTGCTAATCTTCATTTGCATTTTCATTTGCACTCATACTAGTTTGCACTCATGGCTAGCCCTCCTATGTTTGACCATTTTAGATTTGACTCTTGGAAGGTTGACATGATTAGACATCTAAAAGGACTAGGACATTTAGTTTATCAAGCCATCACTATAGAATCCCTCCCTAATAGTAGCAAGCATAAGAAGGCCAATGCATTAGCCCTTAGGACACTTCTAGCATCTCTAAATGAACATCTTTTACCTATTTTTGATCGCTATGATTCGGCTTTTGCAGTTTGGAGCATCTTAACGTCTCCCGAGCTTCCAAGGATCATCAACAATTTGAGGAGATCCAAGAGAGACATGTCCAAAGATAAATGCTTCATGGTCCAAGGGAAAGACTCCCTTGAGGTACACTTGGATTCCCCTCTTGATGATAGCTCTAATTCTTATTGCCATGGTTTTTTGAGGTTCAAACTTTAAATATGGAACTTACTCAAAAGCTTGAAAAATTCTTAGAAAAACACAAACTTTTGAAAGAGAATAATCTTGTTTTGAAAAATGAATTAAAGGATTTATGTTCTAATTTTGAAGTGATTTTGCAAGAAAAAGAAGAGATCACTAGTGAACTTGACTCACTACAATCTCAACTTGAACTTGCACTTAAAGAGATTGAAGATTTGAAAAACAAAAATGGTTTTGATGATGTTGTAGAACACAATGAGGTTTTGTCTTCTAAATTGGATCTTGTTTTCAAAGAAAATCTTACTTTGAAAAATAAAATTGATTCAATTACAAAAGAATTGGATTTGGTTTTGATTAAAAATAAATCTTTACAAAATGAGATTGATATTCATGTTTATCATGCTAGTGTAGCTTCTACTTCTTGCACTCCTATAGCATGTTCCACTTTGTCTTCTAGCATAGAAAATGATATAAACAATTTGAAGAAAAGTGTTGATTGTTTGGGCTCCACTTTGAGCCATTGTGCCATGAATCACTCTCGTTTGGAATCCTTGGTTCGCAAGAAACAAGTTCCAACCTTGCATGCACACCCATCTATGCATACACATGCTTCTTATGATCACCATCATCATATGTATGCTCACGTGTACACATGTACACATTGTGGTCGAAAAGGCCATCTTGCTAGATTTTGTTATGATCTTTTACATGTTAAAATTTAGCAACTAATTTTGTTTGGGTTAGAAAAGATGTTAACCCCCGTGGACCCACAAGAAAATGGGTACCAAGATCCACCTCTTTGATGTTTGATGTAGGTGGAGGCTCTCGCATCACGTGAGAGATTTGGTGCCTTGATGTGGATGCGTTCTAAGCTTAAAAGAGAATTATTTGGATGCTTCACACTCAAGGAAATATGGTGGGAGGACCACCGTGTTTTGGAGAACTAGAGGTGCAACTTCATTGGTTTTGGTATCATCTCTAACTCCTAATTTTTTATTTGCATACTTTCCATGTTCATCTTTTATAGCATGTCATGTTTTGTTGTTCATTATGCTTGTGCCTTATTCATTAGATTAATGTTATACATGTTTAGTTTCTTGAGCACCCATGTTTCATATGGATCTATATTTAGTGTTCTCACTTTGTTTATACTAACATGTATGCCTTAGATCTATTGCACATGCGTATGCGTAATGATCATTTGGATGTTTACGATTCTATGATTTTTGTTTTAATAATTCATGTGTTGTTTAGTATGTTTATTGCCATGATTAGTAGAACATGTGGATTTGAATTATGATCAATTTTTGTCTATCATGACATTATTATGACTTGTTTTATGATTCGTGATTTGAATATATGTTTAGAAGTTAGTTTTCATTAAAACTAGGATTCATACTTATACATAGAATGGGCTACAAGTAAACCTTTGTAATATTTGTGCTTGAATGCCTATTTGTATCCATTAGATGTGCTAGTATAGTCTAGTTTTGATGATTCGTACATTCTAACTTGTATTCCCCATTTTGGAAATGTTTTATGATATTGAGTTTTAACTTCATGTATATGTCTATCTTGTCTTAACTATTGATTATACATATACATCCTTGAGCCACGTGCCTTCATGCATATACCTTTGTGGACTCCTTTTGTTTGGGATATGTATGTATACTTTAGTTTGTACATGACATACATATGCCTTGAAGGTTAAATCGTTTTGATGGGTTTCATGTTTTTGGAAATTTCTTTTGGTAAAAGTAATTTAATTTATCATGTGTAAATGTTTTAAAGGTATTTCAATATTGAGCTTGATTGTCTATTTTCATGATAAGTGTGTTTCACATATATCCTATACACTCACCTTATTAGTTTTCTCATGACCTTGTTTTCATGAGTATTAGATGGGCTTTATGGATTTTGAGTGTTGATGATCATGTGATTTACATGTCCTTCATGAAATATATTTTGATTTATTGAAGAATTTCGTATTAGTGATTCATATAACTAATTGTGATATTCTTCATGAGGTAGAGATTTTCAACAAACTATATTTCCAAATCTATTTTTGAAAACTCCTACCATCAATGGGCGGTTGGATGGGAGACCATGTTCAAGTATGTTTTATCTTGAAAAATCATCTAAAACTTAAACATGAATGGGTGGTAGGAATATGAGTTATACACTTGACCTTACTTTTGTTATTTCAATTGATATCATTGAGTTCTTTCAATTGGTATCAATATGACTTCTTTTTGTATACTCATATGTGTTTGTTTCATATATGTATGCTTGCACTTCATATAGTATCAATTTCAATTGGTATCTATTTCTTACATACATATATAGATGTTTTATTTGTGCTTTCTATATCCCTATATCTTTAAGCACAAATCTTGTTTATGATGATAAGCTTGAGATTCAACTTTGTTTCAATTGATTTAGTTTTCAATTGGTATCTTAATTCAAGTCTTATCATAGTTTTTATTGGTATTTCATAAAGGGGGAGAAAATTTTGTATTGTTTCTTTCAATTGGTATTTAGTATTCCACTCCCGTACTTTATGATAGAAAATAATAATTTCAATTGGTATTAAGATATATGTTTAATTTTCAATTGGTATCAACATTTATGTTTAGAAATTCAAAATTTGTTATGATTAATTTCAATTGATATCAAAATTGTTTATTTACAATTGATATGATATCTGTTTACTTATCAATTGGCATCAAGATTTTTGTTTTTCAATTGTTATAGTTTCACTTTTTAATTGATATCATATTTGAGTTTAGTCAAAAAGGGGGAGAGCATCCCTTGATTGATTCCTTGTTTTTAATATAAAAAGAATTTCTATTAATTGGTATATGTTTTTTTTTAACCCCTTTGTTGATGATTGACAAAAAGAGGGAGAAGAATTTGAGTTTATATGCATGTTTTATGTGTTTTTATATTAAGTTTATATTGGTATTCAAAAGAAAAGCATTATTTAAAGAACATGTTTAGTTTTGGTATCAAGATCTTGTAAAAGATTAGTTTTGGTATCAAGAGCTTGTAAAAGAGATCATGAGTAGTTTTGTTTTGCATATATTGTGTTTAATTGGTATTTAGAGCATGTTATGTTTAGTTTAATTGGTATCAAGAGCATGTTTACTTTTTAAAGATTTTCATTGATATCAAGAGCATGTTTATTTGTTTTTGCTAATTGGTATCTAGAACATGTTTATGGCTTATAATTTCATTGATATCTAAAGCCATTTATTAGTTGTTTATCTTATGCATGAGTTAAGGGGGAGCTTCTTTGAAGCTTAACTTTAATCCATGCATATATAACTTCATGAGTTTTGTCATCATCAAAAGGGGGAGATTGTTGGCCCAAAGGCCTTCCACTCTAGTTTTGATGATGATTAACTCATGTAGTTATGTGTACTAATAATCTTGTGATTTTAGTTTCAGATCTTTAATCAAGTTATTAGTAGGTGATTAGTTTCTACAAGATGATTAGGAAGCTACCCACATGATGATTCAAGAGCCCAAGCGTCAAAGATCATATATAGCACTTGCTCGGTGGATCAAAGAGTTTTGGATCGAGTCGGCTTGGAGGTTGCGCTCTACAAGAAGACTTAGGTATCCTAGTTTAGTTTTGTGTTTAGATCCAAATTGTAAAGATTAGAATAGTATGATATGCTCAAGTTCACAACACACACACGTTTCATGTTTTGAATATTGGTTTTCGATTTTTCGGTTCTAGGTTTAACCGATCTTGGTTTTCATGAATAGATAGATCAAAACAAGTTTACATGGTTTAATGTATATTAGATTTGTTCTATATACATGCATGCTTAATTTTCCTAGACAAACTTAGTTTTGACTTACCTATTTCATGTGTATTATGTTTTGGTATTTTCGTCAAAACATATTTTGGAATTAATGACAAAAACTATGATATGTATATGTTTCATGTATATTGGATTTCTATCCATATGCATCTTGTTTCAAATGTTTAAATATCATGTTTTTGTATTTGGATGAGCTTTAGACAAAATGTATTTTCTATTCAAGATCTTTTTTTGGTTTTTGGCAAAATTTCTATAACACAAAAATAGTCCTTATTGATTGATATTTGAGCTAAACTTTTTACCACATGTTTATATATCAATGCAAAATGATAAAACTATTTTTGTGGATTTTTAGAGATTTAATGAGAATTTTTAGGATTAAAATTCCAGGTTTTTGCTGCCAGAACAGTGTCTGCCAGGTTAGGTCGGTCGACCGGAACGGTCGACCGCACCATGTAGGCGGTCGACCGTATGGGTCGACCGACGTGCACAGAAACGTGCACGCTGGCTACACTTGTAGCCGGTCGACCGTGCCGGTCGACCGACTGAGAGCATTGCTCTCTGTTTGTTTGGGTCGACCGGGGCGGTCGACCGTTAGCTGGCAACGATCAAAATTTGACCGTTGCGCGGTCGACCGGCCGGTCGACCGCAGGGCAATTCTGGCTAAATTTCTGTCAACGGCTATTTTCTGATAATTGCCTATAAATACCCCATTTGAGAGAGATTTTCTCTAAGATTTTTTTGTGCAAATTTTTGGTGATTCTCTGGTGTTTTCAAAGCAATTAAAAGAAGTTTATGAGCTTGAATTGAACAATCCATTTGGTGTTTTCATTAGGGTTTGGAAAATCAAAGAAAGGGTTTTTGGGAAAGAATTTTGATTGAACTATTCTATCTTGATTTCTTGATTTTTCCCAAGGATTTTCTTTGTGATTTCTGATTTCCATTCCTTTGGTTTTCTCCACACTTGAGCAAAAATCTACTATCTATATCTATAGGTTATTTGTGTGGAAGAAGAAGTTGTTTGTGGTTGTTGTTGTGACCACCAAGTTGTAACCCAATCTTTTCTTAGCTTTGTGCTTTGGGTTGTATCCCTCTAGTTGAGAGGTGATCCTTGTATTGGTTGGTGATTGGGAGTTTGTTGTATTGGTTTGAAAATTTGCCTCAAGGAGGAGGTTGTGATTGTTGGAGTTTGCCTCAAGGAGGAGGTTGTGTTGGTTGGCTTGGATTTGTGCCTCAGGGAGGAGGTTGTAAAGAGAGGAGTTGGGTACTCCTTGTAAAGGGTCCTAGGTGGACGAGCTAGTGGAAATCCTTCGTGTGTCGAAGGCGGGGATGTAGAGCTGGGTGCTCGAACCTCGATAACATATCTTTGTGTTTGCGCTTGATCCATTGGCTCTCTCTACTCTCTCTTTACTTTGTGTCTTGCATTTATTTATATTGCTCATTCATATTTTCTTGGCTTGGTTGTGTGCATCACTTGTTGATAGCACTTGAGTGTAATTTGCATTAAGTTTTTAAATTCCGCATTTAGTTCATAGATTAGCATTGTCACCTATTCACCCCCCCTCTAGGTGACTTTTCACCTAGGTCTGGTGCAAGTGATTTCAGGGGGTTTTTACCACTAGGAGACGATGCCAGTTCAATGCCCGGACGATTGGGCTTGACTTTTGATCCTTTAGGGCAATGACATCGTAATTGCATTCCCCAGGCCAACCTATTCTTTCTATGCTTCAATTTCTAGTATTGCATTCTAAGTTTTGCTATAACTTTATTTGTTTTGTGCAATATTAAAAAATTTGAATTGCAGGTTTTAATCAAAAAAGAAATAGTACACAATTTCCCAACATATATTTTACGTAGAAACCCAAATGGGCAAAAAATCACAGGGAGGAGAAGAATCTACAATAATCCACTAATTATAAGATTTATAGAGATTATTAAGCCAAAGACTTGGTGCTGAGCTTTTTGTGTTAAGGATAAGGAAGTCCCCCTTCTCACCGAAGGAGAATGTTCATTTACATTTGATCTAATCCGCGGTATTGGGCCGGATGGTATGGGCGCGATTCTCATAACTGTATAATCTGTACATGTTGATTTGTTGTAACATTGTTGGCGCTTGATTATTGAGATTTCATGTAAAGAATCTCGCCTCTGTCCATAATTACTCAGGCTGAAGGGAGTTTCACATTATGAATGTGGAGAAAGATCAGGCTGCAAAACTGTCGGCGGAGATCAGGGATGATCTAATGCTGAGGCGTAACTGAAGGCAGAGATCAGTGATGATCTATTGAGGACGTGTAACTGAAGGCAGAGATCAGTGATGATCTGTTGCCAAGGTTATCTTGTGCGAAGCTGAAGTTTTCGAAAATGGAAGAGCTCTAGGATGGTTGGGAGCATCGGAGCTACGTGGGTGGAAGCATCCTCGAGATGAAAAACAGCTTACAGAATGGTGATTGTAGACTTAAATAATGAGTAGCTTAGGGCTAACGGGTCGTGTCCACGAGGAGAGATGCGATGCAAGCATTTTGGTATTTTTGGAAAAACAAGTTTAGTGTCGGTGTTTTTTAGAAGAAAAAGAATATGGAATCTTGAGAAGTGATTAAAAGAAAAAGTGAAGATGAGAATACATTTTGGAAAAATGATTTTTAAAGAAAACTTGAGTGAAGAGTCTATTCGTTTTAAAAGAGAAGATTCAAGCTCACTAATCTTTACTCAATTATAAATTTTCTCTTGAAAGTTTTAGTGACTCAATGTGATCATAAGCAGAAATTTAATCTTGTATTTAATGGAGGTCAAGTAAAACACATAAGATATTTTTTTTTTAGAATTTGAACTTTACTTTTGAAATCGTTTTTTAAGTTGAATGTTAAACCATTAAGGCAATTATGTAATCATGGAATAAAAACAAGTTCTTCTTTAAAGATTAACTTCAAAGTTTAAGTTCAAAAACTAATCCCATCCTCATGTGTTTTCAAGAATACTCGCTAGGACCAAGGCCTAAATTTAGGCATTCAAATGATTCAATTGGGTCTTTTTCATAAAAATCGATCAAGATTAGAACTAGAGAAGAGAGATTAGTAAGACTAGAAAGATAGGGATTAGCCACTCACTGTAAAGAAAGAACAAATGAAATAATGAATAAATAGCATCAACGTATCTAATAGACTGAGTCAAGTTGAATAAAAAAGGTGTGTGTCTTTTGATTGTCACTTCAATAGTGAATTACACACTTTTTCTCTCTTTCACTTTTCTGGTCTAAACTGCAAAGCAAATAAACTGAGATTACAACTTCTCAAAACTATCTAATAATGATCCTAAACCCTAAGAATGAAGCAAAAATTTAATCCTAGTCTTCGTCCCTTTGAACTCTAGAAAATGCAATATTTATAACCAAAAAGGAGTAAGGGAGAGCGTCTGAAGATAGGGGGAGCAAACGCTCCCCTAACTCTCTAACAAAGCCGCGGATCCACGTCTTTTGCCACGAATCCAGGGAGTGTGGATCTCTAATCTGATGTTATCTCCTTTTATCTAACTGGTTTTTTAGTTTGGTCTTCGACTTCAATCTGATCTTCATTGATTCTCCATTTAACTGAACAAATCTCTCGAAATCTGATTCAACTGAACTGGATCTGGGACTATCTTCAGCTAACCAAATAGATTTAAATCTGATTTTAACTGGTATTATTTGGCATAATCTTCTCCCTCTGAATTAAGACAATCCTACAAATTAAGGCACAGTTATTAGAAGGATTTAGTAAAAAAATAGATGCAGGAGTTTAGTAATAAACATGCAATAAATATGCACTAAACGTGTGCAATCACACCCCCACACCTATCTATTGCTCGTCCTCAGCAAAAACTCAAAAGACTAAGAAGTTATTAGGCCACTTTCGTCGGTTACGCGACT
>JAVJIF010012364.1:0-81542 GCA_038442645.1 Agave tequilana
TAAATGAAAGAATCATCAAAACTAGGCTATACATGTGCATATAGTGGGTACAAATGAGCATGAAGTGCAAACATATTGAATCAATTTGTTGCTCACTACTTGAACATGTATATACACAAGTTTTAATGGAATCTACATCTAAACATGTATTTACCACATGAAGCACAAAAACATAAAACATGAACATGATCATGTAAATAAATGCATGTACATAAATTAAGAGTTTAGAAATAATTACCAACTAGGGAACTATGTTCCAAAACTCCAAACATGGTGGTTGTCCCACCAAACCTCCTTGATAGCGGTGCATCAAGTATATATCCTTCAAGTCCATGCAACCACCATCAAGGCACCATTCCTCTCACGTCGTGTGAGAGCCCTCACCTACATCAAATACAAAAGGTGGGGATTTTGGTACCCATTTTCTTTTGGGTCCTTGGGGGTTAGTCTTATAAGGAACCCAAAATTTTTCTTTTTAGCAAAATTTAAAACATGCAACTTATCAAAACAAAATTTTGCTAGATAGCCTTTGCGGCCACAATGTGTACACTTGTACACCTTAGGATGCTTATGTGTATGTGTATGATCGTGGCGTGCAACATAAGCATATGCATGATGATGTGCATGAATATGTGGAGTTTGTTTCTTTGAAAACAAAGACTTCAATCTCTTATGATTAAATGCACATGTGCTCAAAGTTGAGCTCAAACAATCAATTTTATTTTTCAAAACATTAATCTCACTATTATCAATGGTGGCAAGTAAAGCATGATGAGATTGTGAAACAATTTTCTTTTTCTTTTGAAAAACATTTTCTTGTTCTTTTTCAATCATTTTTCTTTTTAAATATTATTTTCTTGAAAAACGACTTCCTTTTGTTTTTTCACCAAAATAATTTCATTTTTCAAATTAGTGTTTCCTTCACAAAGATCATTCAATTTTGAAAGCAAGGAAACATTTCATTTTTCAAATCATCTTTTTCTTTTTCTAAACATGCAATATTATTTTTAAAAGAATCATTTTCCTTATGCATGCAATCAAACTTCTTTTTCAAATTTTATTTTCTTTTTAATCATGTCATATTTCTCAAGGAGTAATTTACAAAATGAAGTGAGCTCATCATATGACATGTCATTATCATCTACCTCGGATTCGGTAGTTACCTCAAGGGGGTTATCCCTTGGACCATATAGCACTTGTTGGAGACGTCACTTCCAACATCCGAATCGCTCCCCACATAATATAGATCCTTTTCGCCGAGGGAGGTGATGATGTTCCACGCTACAAAAGCCGAATCAATGTTAGAAACCCTAGATAATAATCATCATTTAGGGTTGACTTTAAAGCATGAAGGGCTTTTGCATTAGCCTCAATATTCTTACTATCATTAATATATGAATCTTTAATTGTAGTAAGATAAACATGAACGCCTAGGGCCTTGAGGTACAAGGACATCTTAACCTTCAAAATTTGGATGTTAAGAATGTCAAACATGGGGGGTGACATGAAATCCATGGTGTGTGCACAAAATATTGTGATTAGCCTAAAAATGAGGATCTTTAACTCTAGTTGTAAGACCCAAATTCAGAGCACTTGGCTCTGATACCAATTGTAGGATCACCTAGAGGGAGGGTGAATAGGTGATGGCTAATCTAATGGTCACTTAATGCCATTAATACGGAAGTATAAACTATAATGACCTAAACTAAACTCTACACTAAACACCACGTATAACACAAGAGTGTTGCCGAATTCCCCGTGAAGGGCTCTGGACAAACTCCTCTAGATTCCCCTTGATAAGGGTTGAGGTGCCGCGTTGGCTCTCTTGGTTAAATACAATTGTTAGCAAACAACCCAAGCATATATATCAATATGAGCACACAAGTATATCAAGCATATAAATATGAAAGCAATAGAGGCATGCAAGATATAAACAAGAGACAAAGAGAGAGAGAGAGAGAGAGTGAGTGAGCAATCGCAAACACAAGGGATTTGTTTCGAGGTTCGAGCACACTTGCTCTACATCCCCGCCTTTGACACACGAAGGATTTCCACTATAATCGATCCCACCGGATCACTCGGTGCCGCAACACCTACAACTCTCGGACTTCCTAGTCCGTACACACCGCAAGCCCACCGGCTCGCCGAGTCCGCACCTCAAACAAAGAGTTCGCACCCGAACCCGAAACACCGAGTCCACTAGGACCCGAAACAATGCGAACACACACGTCCGCCTCCTCAAGGAACAAAGTAGAATCTCTTGGTAATCTAAACACTTTGATCACCAATAAACACTCTCACTACAGCACTCCTATAGAATGAATAATTAATGGATAGCTCAAGTGTTTGTGTGAGAAAATTCCCCTTTTGATAGGAAATATTTGCTCTCAATTTGTGGAGAAAAACCTCTGAAAAGTGTAGGAAAAACTGGCTTGAAAAATCTCCCAAAATCTTAATCAAAAAGCCCCCAAATGTCCCATTTTATAGAGTCTGAAAAACTAGCCGTTGGGGTCTGTCAGGCCTGTCGTCGACTGTCCGGCCGACCGGCCAAAGGTCATACTTCAGACCGTTTGAGCCATCGGTCGACCGGCCGGTCGACCGAGACAGGATACAGAGAGCAGTCTTTCTGTCCGGTCGGCCGCCCGGCCGGCCGGGGCCTTTCCAGAGAGCAGAGCTCTCTGGATGGTCGACCGGGTCAGTCGGCCGGCTCTCCTTCCAGAACTGGCGTGCACGTCCGTGCACGTCGGTCGACCGGGTTGGTCGACCAGCTGAAGCCAGGTCAGGTCTGAACTAGGGATTAAAAACTTGGTCTTTTTGATTAAAATAAAATCCCATAAAATACTGAAAAATCTACAAAAATAGTTTTACTAATATACTTTGATAAACAAAAATGCTTGCACAAAATCAAGGCATGTTATAAATGATTTGGACTATTTTGTAATATGGAAAAATTGGCTCAAATGAAAACAGTATTTTTCCAAACTTTGGTTTTTCCAAAACTTGTTTTTCCAAAACATCTCCAAATACAAAAACAAGATATTTAAACAACTTTGAAAGCATATGGTGTATGGATATGATCCACTATACAAACATGGTGAAATATCTATGTTTTTGACATTAAGCATTAAACTTGGTTTTGGTTAAAAACATGTATATAAGAAATACCAAAAACCAAACATGTATTTTCTAAATAGAAAATCTTTTGTAAAAACAAAACTATCAAGAGTGTGTGTGTATATGAACTTGAGCAATCCACCAACTACTCTATCCTTTACATTTTATCTAAAAACAAATCTTATAAACAAATCTAGACACAAGTCTTCATCTTCTTGAAGTCTTCACTTGAAGCCTTCTCATCTTCTAGACTTGGTCCAAACACGATCCAACGAGCTCAACTCTTGATGTGGTCTTGATGCATAGGCTCGTGAATCAACCGGTGCTAGCTCCAAAACTTGACTTTAAATCCTTTGTTGAAGCTCCACACCTACTAAGATCTTGATAACAAATCTGTCACTAATTAAACACAAGATCATTAGTACTATAAATACATGAGTTGATCATCATCAAAACTAGAGTGATGGGCCTTTGGGCCACAGAATGTTCCTATAATAATTACTAGTGTGTTATACAAGAAAGGTTATTCTTGTAATCTTGTGTTATTTCTTATATATATAAAAGAGAGGCTAATCCATATTTAAGTCAAGCCGTTAAGCCGTCTATTTCTCTAAATGTAACATTGTCATCCATTTAAAAATTTCATATTATGTTTGGAGAAAATAAGTGGCTTGACGGCTTGACCTAGATGGTGATTAGCCTGTTTTTTTTATATATATAATAAATAAATATAAGATTATAGTAATACATTTTCTTGTGTTACACACTAATAATTATTATTTTAATGCCTTCCTTAAACTTACGATTGTATGACATTGAGAGTTTTGTTTAACCAAAATAAAAAGACACAAATATTATCACTACTAAAGTACTAAAAATAAATTCTAAAACTATTAAGTGCTTCGACGAATATGTTGAGTTAATATCAGATGATAGAGAGTAATTGTTGAAGAAGAGAACTACGATGGATGCAGACCAAGAACAAAACATTACTGGATAGATGGATTCCCATGAGACAAAGCACTTAGTGAATGTGATTTACCTGAGTCTCTTTCACATGTAGCAAGATGTGTTGCTTCACTAAGCACTCTGATGCCAATTATTGTGTGCAGCAGAATCTTACAATATGTGGTACTAGCAAAAGAAAAATTATTGTAGATCAGCAAACTAGCAATACCAAGGCAAAATAGTAGAAATAATAACACGAGAATTTAACATGGTTCGACCCAAAACTGGCGTGCGTACATAGGGTGAGAACTTGAGAGAGGTTTTTAAATAAACTTGATACAAGAGATCTAACATTCTGCTTGATTTTCACAAGAGTATTCGCCTTCCCCTTATATCCCACAAGATTATAAGAGTACACCTGCTCTCTATGCACCGTCACCTTTCTCTCTTTTTCTGGTTTCCTCTTCACCTTTCATATTCGGCTTGATTACAATGCTAAGTTATAACATATATTTATAGAGTTTTACAATCCAAACCTTATTCTAACTATGAGATGATCTTGGTCATCGGATACTTAAAGAACTTGATCAATCCTTATAGGAGTTGATTTCCTTGATCTAGAAGAATTCTAGACCCTTCAAACTTTAGAAACAAATCTTCACTGAATAGAAATTAAGTTCTATTCTGAGTCCACCAGAAAAGAAACTTGAACGCGTCAGAAAAGAAAAGCTAAATCCGATTCTGACTTCTGCCTGTCGACAGGCTTTATCATCCATCCTGTCGACAACATCTGATGTCTATAGACAGACTGAGCTGTCATTTCTTCTCTGTATTTTACTGTCTACAATCCCTGTCGACAGCCTTCTATGTGCAGTCGACGGGCCTGTTGACTGCCACCTATTTTCTGGATTTGCTTCTTCTCTAAGTTCTTCTTTTTTCTCCAATTCTATTGAATCTTCTTAATCATCATCTTCTACTTGAAAATAAGGTAAATTTCCAACAAGATGGACTTTCAGCCTATGAGTCTGTTTAGTATATATATAAAGTGAACTTAAGAACCTACAAGGACTCTCTTTCACATGAAGCGAGGTGGACATTGATAGAGTTTGGATTCTATCGATAGAAAAGAGATCGTGATAATCATGATAAGAGTAATGCTTGAGAAGGAATGTCCAAGAGAAAAGAATTAGCAGATATTTGAAGTCTGAATCTGATGAAAGCCGACAGTTGAGGTGCTAATACCCATGACCAAGGGAAAAGAGATGTCAATGACGCGATGGCGTTGAAGTCGAGCTCGAGGCCGACAAGGAAGAGAAAAGGCGCAAGTTGCATGAGATGCAGGGCGAGATCACATCGAATCTGAGAGGATTTGAGTGGCTCCAGTTGTGAGAGGTGCTTAATCGGCTCTGCTGCAATCGGGAAAGTCGGGTCACCATTATGGAGAGAAGCAGGAGAAGAAAACGAACAATCATTTTTTGAATCCAACTAGAAGATGACATCACACTGATTTGTGATCTCAAGGAGGATGTGGCCTGGTGTTGGGCATGGCTGCATGAACGTATCCCAACGCAGACTTGTTAGTAGCATAAGGATGACGATCAAAAGAAGAAGGAGAAGTTTTTTTATGGTGGAAAATTTTCAAAAAGATGACTCTAATATCATATTAAGTTTAAAGAGAACAGACGGTTTGGCGTCTTACCCTACTTAGTGATTAATCTCTCTTTTATACAGTTAATAAATAAACATAAAAATATAAAGCTTCCTTTCTAATATTATGCACTAATAAAATATCACTTTAATAGTTACAAATTTCAATGCATGTTTAGATTGATGGAAGCATTTTTGTGATCTCATCTAGCTTTCCTTCTTAAATTGTATACATGTTGTTTGGTTAAACAATATACATTAAAACTTCAATGCAAATCCATGAAGAAAACAGTTTTTGACTTGTTCTTTTTGAAGTAAAATGGATAGATATAATCCCTCCGCGTTTCCTTAAAAGATATTAAGGAAACAAGCCAAATTAAGTCAGAAAATACAAATTTATTTAACTTGCTGCATGGGAAAAGTACTATCATATTAGAAAAAATTAAAACTTTTTTTTAGGGAAGAAAAATTAATTTTTAAAATATATAATAAAGACTGCAATCAGAGTGATAACGTAACTTCTAATGCAGGAAAAAGCTCCCAATGGAGTTTTAAGCGAAGTAATGTGAAGCTATATGCAATTTCATTAGTAATAAACTTAATATTTTTAGATTAAATTATTTTAATTTGGCTTTATATAGACGGACATGAAAGCGTTAAAAAGACAAATGGGGGAAAAAATTTGTAAAGAAATATATGTTGGAGTTTCCTCTTATGCGAAATGGTGTGAGCAGTTCACGAAAGAATGTGAGCGGTTCACGAAGAGGTGATAAACTCAAGAGGCATGGTTAGCTCAATTATGAAGGGTAGCACGATTTTTCAAAATATTATATTTTGGAGAAATGTGTACATTAATTGATAGTAACTCTTGAGGGACTATTTATATGGGATGGATTTCTCATATGAAGGAATAAAGGGCATCACACAAGATTAGAAAGACACAGAGAGAAAGGAAGAGAGAGAGTGAGATTAAATTTAATCTCTAGGTTTCTTCTTTGGTATTTCTTAAGTATTTTTCTTGGAGTATGAGAAGGTGTTCAATGTAATTGACAATTATTATAGTGAATTCAGCAGGCTCAGACAAATAACGTAGACCGGTATTTTGTCGAACCTCTATAATTATAAAGTGTTTACGTTTGTGCATTATATTTCCTATTTTTTCTTATTTCCGTCATCTTGATGCACTTGTTTTCTCTCTCTCTTTCCCAATAATATATTTTTTTTAACATTGATGCTATTGATTATGGTTGTAAACCAACAAAATAGAAGTTGTCTAGCAATCTAGCCATTAACAAGACACAGATGATACGCTTCCGCTAACATAAAAGGTTGATCAAGACTTGAGTCACATAGCAGCAAGTCAGTTATTTTACAGGAAAATACAGGATCTAATGGGGACCCATTCCTTAAAATAAAAATAGACTGGGCTCTTTTGGACAGTGTTTGAAGCCAAATCATTCTCATTCAAATTTGTTGTTGGGAAAATCAAGTTTAAGATCCAACTCATTGAAGTTGCTCTAAATAATTTAGAGAGTCTATAAATCAAAAATCAAGTGTTTTCAAGTTTTGCTGCTCATGTATCAAGCGGATACAAAGTGAATGGCTTATACAGCAGGTTGCTTAATTTAATAGGGTAAAATGTTTGTAATCTAATAAAAATTGATGAGTAAGAGTTTCGAGTGTGTAGTTCATTCTCAAACGATTTGATCAAGAATTTGTAAATCAAATATCATAGATCTAAATAACATGCTAGTTTCTACCGTCCATTTTGTACTTATAAATGTATGAGCAAACAAACTTCAAAATAATTATTTTTTATTTTTATTTTCCTTTAGATAATATAAATCAATCCTAATGGAATGAATCTTTCATTTTGTCATTTGGTAACCAAATAAAAGATTCATTCCTTTAGGGTTGATCTATATTATCTATAGGAGATAAAAATTTGAGTACTTAGATCAACGGTTCGGATCATCCATAGAGTGGCTCGCTGTGGAATTCAAATGAAACTGCCCAGTTCTCACTAGAATATTTTCATATATATATATATATATATATATATATATATATATATATATATATGTATGTATGTATGTATGTATGTATGTATGTATGTATGTATGTATGAGGAATCTGTACCTCAGCCGCCAGCTAAGAGAGACTCTCTCAGCTGGCGCAACGTAGCTGAATTTCAACCATAATTTTGGGTGCTAGTATCATGATCGCAGTTTTTTATAAGAACTGTGATTAAGTCGCAGTGTTTTTCTGAGAACTGCTGCCATGATCGCAGTCTTTTCTAAGGACTGTGACCTTGGTCGTAGTCTTTCTGAGAACTACTACCATAGTCTCCTAATTACACTGAAAATATATGATTTTTTAGGACTGCGAACATGTCACAGTGGACTGCGACCATGTTGCAGTAAGTTGCGATCATGTTGAAGTGACAGCTGAGAGAGTCTTTCGCTGCTGGAAGCTGAGGTACATCTCTCTCTCTCTCTCTCTCTCCCCCCCTATATATATATATATATATATATATATATATATATATATATATATATATATATATATATATATATATATATGAGAGAAATGTAAATCAGCTGACACAGGAGGCAACTCCTCCTATGTCGCACTCAAAAATCATATTTCCCGAATGAATTTTCAAGATCCGACCACACATTATCATCTTCATATTCTATGATATATACATATAAAAAATCAAGTGATTTGAAGTTTGTTTACTACATTTTTTTTGGGTTCAAACATTAACGGTTTTTTAACAATAGAACAAAATAGAACGTTTAGATCAATGAGTAAACGAACTTCAAATCACTTGATTTTTTAGATGTGTATATCTTAGAATATGAAGATGATAATATACGGTCGGATCTTGAAAATTCATTCGGGAAATATGATTTTTGAGTGCGACATAGGACGAATTTGCCTCCTGTGTCAGCTGATTTACATTTCTCTCATATATATATATATATATATATATATATATATATATATATATATATATAGACACACACACACACACTTGTATCCTTCCAAAAGGATTTGAGCCTGAATCCTTCCCACTCAAATTTAACCCTCCGACAATCGAATACAAGATTCACTCTGTTGAAGTTGATACATATTATTTCAAGTATCTATAAACCAAAAATCAAGTGTTTTGAATACTTTTTGCCCATCCATCAAGTAGGAAAAAAATGGACAGCCTAAATAGTGAGTTGGTTAGTTTAACAGTGTAGAACATTTGAAACCTAACAAAAATTGTTTGTATGGTTTTTTAAATGTTTAGATCATAATGAAATGGCCGGATCGAGAATTTTGAATGTCTAAAGACATAGATCTGACCAACTCACTACTTTCGGCTATACATTTTGCGTCGCTTGATCGATAAGCAAAAAGTATTCAAAATATTTGATTTTTGTTTATAGATACTTGAAATAATATAGATAAAATTCAACGGAGTGGATCTTATATTCGAATGTCCCAAGGTTGAATTTGAGTGGGAAGTATTCGAGCTCAAATCCTTTTGGAAGGACACAAGTCTCTCTCTCTCTCTCTCTTTATATTTATATATATATATATAGTGAGTTGATCCCCTAAGAACGGTTCTCACGGATTCCTATGAGAACTTTCACGTGAGCCGTCGGATCTGATAGAGATCTGGTTTTATTTGATTTGATCTATCAGATCCGACAACCCACGTGAAAGTTCTCACAGGAATCCGTGAGAACCGTTCTTAGGGGATCAGCTCCCATATATATATATATATATATATATATATATATATATATATATATATATATATATATATATATATATATATATATATAGTGAGTTGATCCTTAAGAACGGTTCTCACGAATTCATGTGAGAACTTTCACGTAGGCCGTCAGATCTGATAGAGATCTAGTTTTATTTGATTTGATCTATCAGATCTGACGACCCACGTGAAAGTTCTCACAGAAATCCGTGAGAACCGTTCTTAGAGGATCAGCTCCCTATATATATATATATATATATATATATATATATATATATATATATATATATATATATATATATATATATATATATATAAAAGAAAATGAAGGAAAATAATAGCTCACAAAAGGTAAGACAAGTTACAAAAGTAAGTCATATAGAATATATAGAACTAAATACGTTATATATAACTGTAGTGGTCAGAATTTGACCCCCGCCAGGATCACGACAAGTGTCTAGTGGCACGAGCATTGGGAAACTCTCAAGTCCTTCATTTTCAGGCCTCAACCACACCCATAGACACTTTTGTATAACTCTTCTCTTTGAATGATTACAAAGTATATCCTATAAGCCTTGAATCTTGTATATGATCGTGAACAAGGTCTCTTATAGGTTGACTCTCAGAATTCTTCACACTAGAATTGAAATTGTGTGAAGAAATGAAAGTGGAAACAAGTTTTCTCAAAAACAAAAATTTTCAACAGAGTTTGGACATAGAACTAATATTTTGAATTGGTGTAAACATCCTAGGACTACATCCTTATTTATAGGTGAAATCAATGGTCAGTTAGGGAAGTTATCAACTCAAATTTGAATATCAGAACGTTAGATAAACACAAGAATATCAATAATTAATTAACAGACAGAAATTGTCTACAGTCGATTAGGGTATGAGATTTGTCGACTAATAGAACAAGTTTTGCCTGAGTTAGTCGACTAGTCAAGAGATCAAGTTGACTACATCGAGACTGATACAAAATGGTAAGTCTCTGGAAACTACAATTAGTTGACTAGCAGAAAGGATTAGTCGACTACAACTTGAATTAGTCGACTAGCAGTATAGGTAAGTCGACTAATACTGCTTACAAAAAAGAAACAGAAAGTTGATATATATCTGTGGAAAGACTTAGTCGACTACATAAAGGAGTAAGTCGACTAGATGATATATTAGTCGACTAGACTTGGGTAGTCGACTATAAGACTATATTGTATGTGTGATTAAAGCTTTTAACAATCTATAAAAAATACAAAAAAATAGCCAATATCCTTGAGTAGTCTTGAGCACTTGGAACTCAGTAATAACTTTTGAGATAGAGCTCTAATGCATCTGCATCACAAATATTATCAAATCTAAGTTCCAACATTCTCCCCTTTTTATGATGACAAGTTGTGTGCATGAAAACTCCCCCTGCAGAGAACATGTTATATAAAAAAATGTTCTCCTCCTGCATAGAACAGGTTATAACAAATATAGCTCACAAGTGTTCTCCCCCTACAAAAAATATATCATGACACATATATATATATATATATATATATATATATATATATATATATATATATATATATATATATATATATATACATTATATTTTGCATTATCAAGTGTTTGAAATAATAAATCACTTTTTCATATAAGGTACTTACAAGATAAATATTTTATATGGTACCCATCATAACATAATCAAAAACATTAACTTTTTGGAACCCAAACCCAATTTGAATTTGGTTTTCATTTGTTAGTATAAACATAACACAAGAATTACATACATGGTGTATATATGATGCAATATAAGCATTTTTATCTACAATACTTAAATTTTTAGGAATCCATATACATTTGTTCCTAATTCTTTTTGAAAAAATATCAGTATTTCTTTTTACAAAAGAATTATATGGACTATGATTCTTGTCATAAACATGTGTAGATTTTCTAACATTATCAACATGTGTAGGTTTTTCAAACTTGTCTTTTGAAAATCCAAGGCCAAAATGATTATTTGAAATCTTTTGATAAGATAGTAAATTATTTAAATTTTCTTTTTTCATATTAAATATTGTTACATTTTTCAAAATTTCTTCATACTTAATTTTGAAACTTGATATTTCTTTATCTAAAATTGAAATTTTAGAATTGAAAGAAATACTCTCTCTTTTAAGCAAAACATTCTCTTTTAAGAAATTCTCATTATCCTTTTTCAATGATGATAAACTTTTTTCAAAGTCATCTTTTTGAGAATTTACAGAAGAAATTTGAGAAACATAAAATAAATTTTCTTTGTTGAGTCTTTTATTTTCCTTTATTATAAATTTATTCTTAATCTTTTCATTCTTAAGATCATCATATAATTCATGAAATGCATCTAATAATTCAGTATATTGTACCTCATCTTCTTCTTGAGCCACAAAACAAACATTGGTAGTTTCATTGGCTTCTTCTTCGTCTGAGGAAGATGAATCACTATTCTCCTAAGATGCGTGATAATCTTTTTTCTTTTTGTTGAACTTATTGAACTTGAATTTCCCTTTATTTTTAACAATGGACAGTCTTTCTTTATATGACCTATTTTATTGCAATTAAAATATGTAGGATTAAACTTACTGTAGCACCCCGTTCCCGGATACGTACCCAAATACTTGTCCTGATTTTTTTGACCGTATTGTTTCAATTTTCTTTCAGTTTTTGTTTTAAGTTGTGATTTTTTATGGTTTTTATATCGGATTTGGATTCTCAGTCCTGAAGTCAGCTCTGACCTGGACCGGGAACCCGATACCGGCATACTGCCTGATTTGACCTTTCTGGTAGTGCAATTTGATCAATTTCAGTTTTAGATATTTTAGATTTTTCATGATTTACTGGAATTTTTCAGAATTATTTTGCAAATTCTCCAAACCGGTGTCGGTCAGCATCGCTGACTGATTCCCAGATTTTTAGTTTTCAAATGGAATTGAACTTTCAATAACAGCTTTCACATTACTTCTTAGAATTACATTTTTTATCTAAATATATTTTTTCAGGTTTTTTTAAATTTATCAAAATTTGACCGATTCTGGTGTCGGCCAGTTTCGCCGGAAGATTCTAAGATTTTTAATTTGAAAACTAGACTGAATTTATTATATCCAATTTCACTGAGTATCTTAAAATAATATTTAGTATTTTTGAGAATTTTTCGGAGCGATTCTGAAACAGTCAATTTTTACCCTACTAAAATAATAATATTATTTAACGTTCTTTTCTTTTCTTTCTTTTTCCTTCTCCACTCCCTTACTTTATACTTTCAAAATATTCTATTAACTTAATTATTTAATAATATATTTATTTATTATTTTTTTACTATTTCTTTTCTTTTCTTTTCTTTTTTCCATTTTTCTTTCTTTTTCTTTCTTTTCTTTTCTTCCCCCTTACCTTCCCTATGCCCTGCACCTCCACATCTCCTGCAGCCGCCTGCAGCATAGGCATGATGGTCTGCTATTGCAGCCCATCCCCTCCCCCATCCCTCACCCATTCTCTCCCTCTCCCTCTCTTTTCTATTTATTTTCATTTCCTTCTTCCCTTTCTTCCCATTTTTTCTTCTTCTCTATTTTATTTCTCCACCAACCAACACATCCACCATCACCACCGCCTCCTCCACCACCTGGGCCGCCACCCCCCGCCCTCGCTCGGCGGCACCACCGCACCCCACCATCCCACTTCCCTTCCCAACTTCCACCATCCCGAATTTCCCTCTCCATTCTTCCAATTTCAACATAACCCATCACCTCATCTTCCTTCGCTTCTCCAAAATTCACCACCATCTTCACCAATTTCACCACTCCAACCACCCCATCATCACCTCCTCCTCCTCCTCTAACTCCCCACAACCACCACCACCATCAACGACAACAACAAACACCACCCACCACCTCCTTCAAACATATAATAACAACACCAACAACAACACCACCACCCCTCCTCCCCGGGTGCCGGCCGCGCGCGCCCTTCCCCGGCAGCTGCGCCGCCGCCGCTAGGCCGCCAGCGATGGGTCGGACACCTCCCCCTCCCCTCCCCTTCCTTCTTTCTTTCTTTCTTTCTTTCTTCTTCTTTCTTTATTTCTTTCTTTCTTTCTTTTAATTCTTTCCTTTTTCTCCCTTTCCATTTCTATCCCCTCCTTAACCCCCTAATTACATCTACATATTTTCCATCATACCCTCCCATATATTTCCTTATTTATCTTCTTTTAAACATACCCTACACACACACTCTCTCTCTCCTTCCTACAACTCTCTCTCTCTCCTCTCTCATTCTCTCTCTAATATTTATATTATATAATATATATATATATATGTATATATTTTAATATTTATGGGCTAATAACTTGCTCGCACGTGTTAGCGGACTTCCCAGATTTTAACTCGATTTTGCGTCCGATTTTAGGCGAGTACAATCTCTCCTGATCAAGCACCTATTTTATTATGTTGCTTCATACTTTATTACCATCGTTACATACCTAATATTTATTGTTCTGTTTTTAATACATGATGTCCCATTATGCAAGTTGGTATATGATATACGAGTGATTTCTAAAGCATGTTTTATGTATATCTGTCGGCCGGTATTAGCCTAGATTTGCTCCCACTTCGCCCGGCTTTGCATGACTAATTAATAGACTAATTATTATTGTTATAAATATGGTTGTGAAGAGCTTGAAATGTTCATTTATACTGTTTCCTTGTACCACGTTACATGACCGGATGACTACCCGATACTTGACACTTAATATATGACACCGGTACTTGACATGCTATACTTGACACCTGATATCCGAAACCGGCACTTGACATGTTGTACTTAACACCTGATATTTGACACTTGATATCCGACACCGGCACTTGACATGTTATATTTGACACTCGATACTCGACACTTAATATCTGACACCGGTACTTGACATATTATCACTAGACACCTGGTATATGATACTTGATAATTGACATACTATTACTTACTTGACATGCTATCACCTGGTACTAGTACATTTGACCCGGTATTGTGACACCTGACTGGATACTATTACACCGGGCATCTGTATTTCTTTGCATATTCATGATTATCACTTATACGGGGACTTGGCATGATTATTATATTGTTACCAGATATTTGGTACTCCTGAACTCCTGTATACTTGAACCCCTGAAAAAGGGAGACTCCTGATACTATACTCCTGTTGATCCGCATAATAGGATAACCATGAATATAGGACTACTGTGAATACCCTGTGGAGATTATCACTGAACAAATTGTAATGATTAGACAACTTACACCGGGATAGGGGAAACTGATGAGTACCGATATAGTCTCTATGTTTATAATGATCTTATAGTGTTGTGCGACCATATATTTGGATTCGACCTAGAGGCCACTAGGCACTTTCGTGGGTGTACTGGCACCCCTACTCCCCTGCCTGTCGGTTATGCCATAAGCCCCTAGGCCTATTCCTATGGGAGCAGTGACATCCTATTCTTGTTCGGGCGTACAATAAGTCTCGGTACCTAGCGGTACGTTCCGGCTCAGTACTGGATACTCCTTAACCGTTGTCTCGGGCATGTACGTGACCATTCTAAGCATGGTTCATCGATCTCCATCAGTTTTCAATAACTTACTCTCCGGTTTGTATGCTGAGGTATGTGGAATGGGACACATACCGATGTATACAAATTAGATGAGTCTTAATAACATAATAATAATATGCTCCTGATATCTGACTAACATACTCTTGATCTATACTGCTCACCACTTATACCTGTGCTACATTGTGGGATTACTTGATTAATTCCATACTGTTTCATTATTATTGTGAAGGCAAAGTCAGGTTATATAAACTCAGATTACAGTGACGTGAGGTATAGGGTATATATATGAAGATTTTCTTATTTGATTATTCCTTTGATGTACTAATTTACGGATCGATAATGTGGGCTTGTATAACTGATTTTCTTATAGTTACTTTACTTACTGTCTCTTTTCATGTTCATATGTGATTATATTCACGATACACCTTTCCTGTACACATATGCCTGGTACGCATGCTACTTGGCTTTATCGTATGTACTCGCATATTGCATTTGACAACCCTTGATTCTTATGTCTAGATCCTGGAGTCTGGACCTTGGTGACCTTACTGTAGCTGATCAGAGTGCACAACAGATCCTTCTGTGGTGGTTAGAGCGCAGCAGAAGCTTAGACGTCGCCATAGCCCTTCCTCCCAGTCTTCTTCTGATTGGCTCCCGAGAACCCTCTTACCGTATCGTGAGCATCTCTCAGCTTTTGTTATATATATCTCTTCATGTATTGTACTTTGATATTTTCTGGTGATGTAATATTCTTGTAATATTGTATCACTCTCTGTGATAACCATGTACTTGTACCTTTCTGTTGGAATGTATATTACCACTGTGCTTTCGCATTCTTGCCTATATTGATACTTAGCGTATATACGTGAGGGTATTTCTGACCTGAGTATATATGTCGTAATGACGTCTCCGTACCCGCGAGATCGGGGAGCCACAAGGTGGTATCAGAGCCTAGGTTCTAACATCTTCAGTACAACTAGTTGGCAGATTAATGATGTATTAATATGCAGCTAGAAAGCATGAGTCTTGAATATACATTCCAATCGCAAGTACGGTGTTTTTATTCCTTCCTCGCAATCTTTTCCTTGGATCCTGAGACCCTTCTATCTTTTCATCTTCTTCCCGTCATTTCTTCCATCAACTCAGATATTTTGTGTCCTGAGTTGATAATCTTTCTTATCCTTTTCACTTTATCATACTATCATCTTTGACTGTAATCTCTTCCATGTTCATCTCCCTCTTTATAGAAATTTTGTGGACGAAATTTTTGTTAGATGGGTAGATTGTAGCACCCCGTTCCCGGGATATGTAACCATATACGTGCCCTGATTTTTTTGACCGTATTGTTTCAATTTTCTTCCAGTATTTATTTTTAAATTGTGATTTCTCATGTTTTTGATATCGGATCCAGATTCTCAGCCCTGGAGTCAGCCCTGACCTAGACCGGGAACCCGATACCAGCATACTGCCCGATTTGATCTTTTGATAGTCTGATTTGACCAATTTTAGTTTCAGACATTATTTTTTAATATTTTAGATTTTTCATGATTTTTGAAATTTTTTAGAATTATTTTGCAAAATCTCCAAAACCGGTGTCGGTCGACATCGCTGACTGATTCTCAGATTTTTTTGTTTTCAAATGGAATTGGATTTTAAAAAATAACTTTCATATTACTTCTTAGAATTTTATTTTCTATCTAAATATATTTTTTGAGATTTTTCTAAATTTATCAAAATTTGACCGATTCTACTGTCGGCCGATATTGCTGGAAGATTCTAAGATTTTTAATTTGAAAACTAAATTGAATTTCGTAAATCTAATTTCACCAAGCATATTAAAATAATATTTACTACTTTTGATAATTTTTCGGAGCAATTCTGAAACAGTCAATTTTTACCCTATTAAAATAATAATATTATTTACCGTTCTTTTCTTACTTTTTCCTTCTCCACTCTCCTACTTTATACTTTTAGAATATTCTATTAATTTAATTATTTAATAATATATTTATTTATTTATTTTACTATTTTTCCTTTTTCTTTATTTTTTCCATTTTTCTTTCTTTTTCTTTCTTTTCTTTTCTTCCCCCTTACCATCCCCATGCCCTGCACCTCCCCATCTCCTGCAGCCGCCTGCAGCAGAGGCATGATGGGCTGCTGTTGCAGCCCATCCCCTCCCCCATCCCTCACCCATTTTCTCCCTCTCTTTTCTATTTATTTTCATTTCCTTCTTTCCTTTCTTTCCCATTTTTCTTCTTTATCTTCTCCATTTTATTTCTCCACCAACCAACACATCCATCATCACCACCGTCGCCTCTGAAATCACCTAGAGGGGGGGTGAATAGGTGATATGGCTAATCTAGAAACTAAATGCAGAAGCTAAAAATAATTTGCAACTACACTTAATACAACCAACGAGTGTAGCCGAATTCCCCGTGAAGGGCTCTGGACTAACTCCTCTTCATTCCTTAGATAAGGGTTGAGGTGCTATATGAAGCTCTCGTGGTTAAGTATAAGTGAGGCACACACAAACAATCCAAGCATATAATTAATAAGCAATATGAATCAATGCAAGGACAACACAAGCAAATATGATATGACAAAATGAAAGATGCAATGCACAACACAAATAAAGAGAGGGTTAAGAGACAATCGATCAAACGCAAACACAAAGATATGTTTCGAGGTTCGAGCCCCTAGCTCTACATCCCCGCCTTCACCGAGAAGGATTTTCAATCCACTAATTAGTCCACCGAGGACTCCCACCGAGGGAACCTGCACCGAGGAGGATTTGTACAACAAGGGAGTACTGAACTCCTCTCTCAAACACCACCTCACAACCGAGGGGTAGGCCCGTAGCCAAATAACCATAAACACCTCTACCGAAGAGGGTTACAACCACCAACTCTACCTCTCACTAGAGGGAGCACGCCACAATCTCAACCTCTACCAAAGAGGGAGCAAACACCACTCCAATCAACCTCTACCAAAGAGGGATACACAAATACAAGGAGGGTTTACAACTTGGAGGCTTCAACAATCTCAAACAATCTCTTTTTCCACTAAACAATGATCCTAATAGAATAGGATAGTATGATAGCTCAAGTGTGAAAAAATAAGTGTTTTGATCAAAGAAAATCTCTTGGGAAAATACCAAATTGATATTGAAATGAAGAACAAGAAACCAATTCCCAAAAACCTATTTTCTTTGAAAATAACAAAACACTTAAAAACAAATAAGATTGATCTTTTTGCTCTTTAAACACTTTTGAAAACTTGTTTTAAACACCAAGAAAGGAGAGAAATTTTAGCTCTTGAAAACTTAAGCAAAAACTCAAAGCAATGGGGTATTTATATCCCCAAAACAAAACTAGCCGTTAGGCTGAATTCTCAGCCTGAGACGGCTGGCGGTCGACCGCCAGCCGTCATAAATATGACCGTTGGAGAAACCCGGTCGACCGCCCCGTCGACCACCCAAAAACAGGGAGCTAAGCCCTCTGGCCGGTCGACCGTCGGTCGACCGTTGCCCTGTGCCTGGCCAACGTGCACAAGTCTGTGCACGTCGGTCGACCGACCGGTCGACCGATTCTGGAATCTGGTCGACCGGGCTGGTCGACCGCCAGAACCTGGCAGGCAACAATTTGGGTCAGAAAAACTGGTTTAAAAATATTCTAATAAATCCCATAAATCTTCTAAAATTCCATAAAAATAGTTTTATCATTTTGCATTGATATATAAACATGTGATAAAAATTTCAACTCAAATATCAAGCAATTTGAACTATTATTGTGTCTTACAAATTTTACCAAAAACCAAAAACTGTATTTTATCAAACTTAGATTTTTCAATAGGAAATCTGATTTTTCCTAAAACACATTTAAATACAAAAACATGATACTTAAACACATTTAGGCATGTTGCATATGGACATAGGTCCAATATACAAGAAACATATACATATCATAGTTTTTGTCTTTAATTCCAAAAATATGTTTTGTTAAAAATACCAATACATAAAACACATGAATAGGTATGTCAAACTAAGTTTGTATAAGTCATGAAGCATGTATGTATATAGAATACATCTAATATACATAAAAACAAAGTAAACATGTTTTGATCTAACTATTCATGAAAACCAATATCAAAACATAAAACGAGTGTGTTTTGTGCACTTGAGCATATCAACTATCTAATCTTTACAAATGGATCTAAACACACAAACTAAACTAGGATACCTAAGTCCTCTCGACGATCTTCCATCTTCAAGTCGACTCGATCCAAACCGTGATCCACCGAGCTTGACTCCAAAGAGTGCTATAAATGATCTTGATGCTCGGGCTCTGAAATCACCATGTGAAAGCTTCCAAACTCCTTTGTTGAAGCTAATCACCAACTAATATCTTGGTTAATGATTTGAAGCTAAACATCACAAGATTATTAGTAAACATAACTACATGAGTTAATCATCATCAAAACTAGAGTGGAAGGCCTCTGGGCCAACAATCTCCCCCTTTTTGATGATGACAAAACTCATGGAGTTATATATGCATGGATTAAAGTTAAGCTTCAAAGAAGCTCCCCCTTAACTCATGCATAGGAAATAAGCAATAAATATATAATGAAAGCTCATAAACATGAATGCAAATACAAAGAGATAAACATGCATAAACAAGCATGAAACACATCAAATACTTTTTCTCCTATTTGCAAAACAAAACATATATGCATAAACATGAATCCTGAAAACATGCATATATACCAAATACTTCTCCCCCTTTTTGTAAATCATCAACAAAGGGTCAAAGTAAAAACAAATCAATAAATTCTTCTCCCCCTTTTGTTCGAAACAAAGAATTAACTAAGGGGTCAAACAAACAAATCAATAAATAGATATATGCGATATACATTCATAAAGAGGAAGACGCTAAGTTAACTTCCCTACATATATGCATTACATGAAGAAGGGATGACAAGCCCTAATTTACATAACACATAATATGCAATGTATAAGAAGGGATGTGAAGCTCCCCCTACACACGTGTACCACATAAAGAAGAGTTGTCAAGCTCCTCAATATAGGATACACACAACATGAATCTATATGTAGAAGAGATGTTAAGCTCCCATTGCATATAGGCAATATAAATCAAAACATTTTATGATACCAATTGAAATATGTCAATGTAGAACATCTTGATACCAATTGAAAGGAAACATAAAAACATTGATACACTTTTTAAGAAGCAAAAGCATCTTGATACCAATTAAAAACTTCAAATAAACATCTTGATATCAATAAAGAGTTTTTTTTTTAAGCATATGATACCAATTGAAATTATAATATTCTACAATTTTTTTTAATTCATTTTCTATCATAAAGTAAGGGAGTGGAAATCTAGGGTAAACAAAATACCAATTGAAAGATAAAATATGAGTTTTCTCTCACTTTATGAAATACCAAATAAAACATTGTCTAAGCTTGTATTAGAATACCAATTGAAAACTAATCAATTGAAATATGATGATCATTAAAACTCAAGCTTAGCATAAACATATATATATGTATGAAAAAATAGATACCAATCGAAATTGATACAATTTGAAGTCCAAGCATACATACATAAAAATATATGAGTATACAAGAAAATGTCAATATTGATACCAATTGAAAGAATCCAATGATACCAATTGAAACAACAATAATATCAAATGTATATCTCATATAACCTAACCTCCCAATCATGTTCAAGTTTAAAATGATTTTCACTATAAAGCATACATGAGCATGATCGCCCATCCAACCGCCCGTTGAAGGTAGGGGTTTTCAAAAATAGGTTTAGAAAATATAGTATGTTTGAAAACTCTACCATATTGAAGAATACGAACTAGTTAAAAGAAAATTTTGTAAACTAGTACGAAATCCTTCAAGTAAGGAATAAAACAAAAATAATTTTCATGAAACACATGTAAATCACATGGCACTAAAACACTCAAAGTCCATAAAGCCCATACATACTCATGAAAACATAATCATGAGAAACATTTAAAATGAAGTGAGTGTACAAGTGTTATGTGAAACAAATAATCATGAAAATAGATATTCAAGCTCAATATTCCTTAAAACATGAAAATCATCAAAAACTATTTAATCTTCAAGGCATATGTATGTCTTATACAAACTAAAGTATACATACATATCCAAACACAACGAGTCCACAAAGATATATGCATGAAGGCACGTGGCTCAAAAGGATGTATATGTATAAACAATAGTTTGGATAAAATAGACATATACATGAAGTTAAACATAAACACAAAAACATGAAACAAATCCAAAAATGGGAATACAAGTTTAAAATGCATGAATCATCAAAACTAGACTATACTAGCATATCTAATGGGAACAAATAAGCATTCAAGCACAAACATATATAGATTTATTTGTGACCCACTATATGCACAAGTATATACCTAGTTTTAATAAAAACTAACATTTAAACATATATTCAAAACATAAAGCATCAAAAACAAGATAAAAATCATCGTGATAAACATAAACATGATTATTATGTAAATTCACATGTTATTAGAGCTAAGATAAACATGATAGCTAAACAATGGTGAGAACACAAAAATAATAGTTCATATTAAACATGGGTGTCTCAAAAGGCTATACATGCATGTCAAGGGTCTAATAATCATAACATTAACATAATAATCTATAAATATCCAAAATATGCTATAAATCAATGATATGAACATGTAAAGTATGCAAGTATAAATAAGGAGTAAGAGACCGTTACCAAAACCTATGAGGCAACACTCCATGTCTCCAAAACAAGGTGGTCCTCCCACCAAACATCCCTTGAAAGTAATGCATCCAAATGATTTCCATGAAGCTCGGAACGCATCCACTCTAAGGTACCGCTACTCTCACGTCATGTGAGAGCCCACACCTACATCATAAACAAGAGGGGTGGTCTTTGGTACCCACATCTTATTGGGTCCATGAGGGTTAGTCCCTTCTCTAACCCAAACAAAATTATTTGCTAAATTTGAAGTATGTAATCTATCATAACAAAATTTAGCAAGGTGGCCCTTACGTCCACAATGTGTACAAGTGTACACATGAGCATACATGTGATGGTGTCCGTGAGGAGCATGTGTATGCCGTGGAGGGTGTGCATGAAAAGATGGAACTTGTTTCTTTCGAAACAAAGTTTCCAAACGTGTATGGCTCTTGGCACAATGGCTCAAAGTAGAGCCCAAACAATCTACACTCTTCTTTAATAAACAAATATCATCATTAATCCTAGAAGAAGAGGTACATGCAATAGGTATGCTAGGTGAAACTACACTAGCATGACAAACATGAGAAACAATATCATTTTTTAAAACAATGTTCTTCTTTAAACAATCTTCTAAATCTTTAGAAATTGAAGCAATTTTTCTTTTTAAAGAATTATTTTCTTTTAAAACAAAGTTGACTTTTGAAGACAAGTTTTCATTTTTCTTCAAAATTATTTCACAATCATTTTTATTTTTCAACAATTCATTTCTTTTAGTGCAAGATCTAGTTGAGATTTCAATGAATCCCCTCATTTGAAATCTCCACCTTTTCTTGCAAAACCAAGTCAAGTTTAGAAGACAAATTTTCATTTTCTTTATTTAAAGTAAAGGTCTTCTTTTTCAAAACTTTATATTTTTCAAGGAGATTCTCACAAACAATAGATAACTCTTCATTCAAGGCATTGGCATCCATATCATCATGATCATCAAATGAAGAGCTAGCACTACCTAGTTGAGTATCCGAGTATACCTCAAGGGAGTCATTCCCTTGGACCATATAGCATTGTTGTGGCTCGGATTCAACTCCACTAGATTCCTCCTCTAGTTGGATTGGCAATGAAGCTTGGAGGTGGTGGTTATGGTCAACTTATTCCACACTGCAAAAGCGGAATCAAGATTAGAAACAAGCATAAGATAATCTTTGAAAGCGTGCTTCTAATAGCCACAAGGGCTTGTGCATTAGCCCCTATATAATTGCTATCACTAAGGTAGGATTCCTTGGTAATGGCAAGGTGAACCTTATATCCTAGGGCTTGTAGATAAATGGACATCCTAGTCTTCCAAACAATAATGTTGGAAGAGTCAAACATAGGTAGGGTCATGAATTCCATGGGTGCAAACTATATGTGTGCAAACAATAAAAGTGTGCAAATGCAAATGATAGATTAGCAAAACCAAGATCTCACTCCTAGGTTGTTAAACCTAAGTATCAGGAGCGTAGGCTCTGATACCAATTGAAATCACCTAGAGGGGGGGTGAATAGGTGATATGGCTAATCTAGAAACTAAAGGCGGAAGCTAAAAATAATTTGCAACTACACTTAATACAACCAACGAGTGTAGCCGAATTCCCTGTGAAGGGCTCTGGACTAACTCCTCTTGATTCCCCTAGATAAGGGTTGAGGTGCTATATGAAGGTCTCGTGGCTAAGTATAAGTGAGGCACACACAAACAATCCAAGCATATAATGAATAAGCAATATGAATCAATGTGAGGACAACACAAGCAAATATGATATGGCAAAATGAAAGATGCAATGCACAATACAAATAAAGAGAGAGGGTTAAGAGACAATGGATCAAACGCAAACACAAAGATATGTTTCGAGGTTCGAGCCCCTAGCTTTACGTCCCCGCCTTCACCGAGAAGGATTTCCAATCCACTAATTAGTCCACCGAGGACTCCCACCGAGGGAACCTCCACCGATGAGGATTTGTGCAACAAGGGAGTACCGAACTCCTCTCTCAAACACCACCTCACAACCGAGGGGTAGGCCCGTAGCCAAACAACCACAAACAACTCTACCGAAGAGGGTTACAACCACCAAATCCACCTCTCACTAGAGGGAGCTCACCACAATCTCAACCTCTACCAAAGAGTGAGCAAACACCACTCCAATCAAGTCTTTGCACGTCGGTCGACCGACCGGTCGACCGATTCTGTAATCCGGTCGACCGGGCCGGTCGACCGCCAGAACCTGGCAGGCAACAATTTGAGTCAGAAAAACTGATTTAAAAATATTCTAATAAATCCCATAAATCTTCTAAAATTCCATAAAAATAGTTTTACCATTTTGCATTGATATATAAACATGTGATAAAAATTTTAACTCAAATATCAAGCAATTTGAACTATTTTTGTGTCTTGCAAATTTTACCAAAACCAAAAACTGTATTTTATCAAACTTGGATTTTTCAATAGGAAATCTGATTTTTCCTAAAACACATTTAAATACAAAAACATGATACTTAAACAAATTTAGGCATGTTGCATATGGACATAGGTCCAATATGCAAGAAACATATACATATCATAGTTTTTGTCTTTAATTCCAAAAATATGTTTTGTTAAAAATACCAAAACATAAAACACATGAATATGTATGTCAAACTAAGTTTGTATAAGTCATGAAGCATGTATGTATATAGAATACATCTAATATACATAAAAACAAAGTAAACTTGTTTTGATCTAACTATTCATGAAAACCAATATCAAAACATAAAACGTGTGTGTTTTGTGCACTTGAGCATATCAACTATCTAATCTTTACAAATGGATCTAACACACAAACTAAACTAGGATACCTAAGTCTTCTTGACGATCTTCCATCTTCAAGTCGACTCGATCCAAACCGTGATCCCCGAGCTTAGCTCCAATGAGTGCTATAAATGATCTTAATGCTCGGGCTCTCACCATGCGAAAGCTTCCAAACTCCTTTGTTGAAGCTAATCACCAACTAATATCTTGGTTAATGATCTGAAACTAAACATCACAAGATTATTAGTAAACATAACTACATGAGTTAATCATCATCAAAAATAGAGTGGAAGGCCTCTGGGCCAACAATCTCCCCTTTTTGATGATGACAAAACTCATGGAGTTATATATGCATGGATTAAAGTTAAGCTTCAAAGAAGCTCCCCCTTAACTCATGCATAGGAAATAAGCAATAAATATATAATGAAAGCTCATAAATATGAATGCAAATACAAGGAGATAAACATGCATAAACAAGCATGAAACACATCAAATACTTTTTCTCCTATTTGCAAAACAAAACATATATGCATAAACATGAATCCTGAAAACATGCATATATACCAAATACTTCTCCCCCTTTTTGTCAATCATCAACAAAGGGTCAAAGTAAAAACAAATCAATAAATTCTTCTCCCCCTTTTATTCGAAACAAAGAATTAACTAAGGGGTCAAACAAACAAATCAATAAATAGATATATGCGATATACATTCATGAAGAGGAAGACGCTAAGTTAACTTCCCTACATATATGCATTACATGAAGAAGGGATGACAAGCCCTAATTCACATAACACATAATATGCAATATATAAGAAGAGATGTGAAGCTCCCCCTACACACGTGTACCACATAAAGAAGAGTTGTCAAGCTCCTCAATATAGGATACACACAACATGAATCTATATGTAGAAGAGATGTTAAGCTCCCCTTGCATATAGGCAATATAAATCAAAACATTTTATGATACCAATTGAAATATGTCAATGTAGAACATCTTGATACCAATTGAAAGGAAACATAAAAACATTGATACCAATTTTAAGAAGCAAAAGCATCTTAATACCAATTAAAAACTTCAAATAAACATCTTGATATCAATAAAGAGTATTTATTTTTTTTAAGCATATGATACCAATTGAAATTATAATATTCTACAATTTTTTTTAATTCATTTTCTATCATAAAGTAAGGGAGTGGAAATCTAGGGTAAACAAAATACCAATTGAAAGATAAAATATGAGTTTTCTCCCACTTTATGAAATACCAAATAAAACATTGTCTAAGCTTGTATTAGAATACCAATTGAAAACTAATCAATTGAAACATGATGATCATTAAAACTCAAGCTTAGCATAAACATATATATGCATGAAAAAATAGATACCAATCGAAATTGATACAATTTGAAGTCCAAGCATACATACATAAAAATATATGAGTATACAAGAAAATGTCAATATTGATACAATTGAAAAATCCAATGATACCAATTGAAACAATAATAATATGAAATGTATATCTCATATAACCTAACCTCCCAATCATGTTCAAATTTAAATTGATTTTCACTATAAAGCATACATGAGAATGATCGCCCATCCAACCGCCCGTTGAAGGTAGGGGTTTTCAAAAATAGGTTTAGAAAATATAGTATGTTTGAAAACTCTACCATATTGAAGAATACGAACTAGTTAAAAGAAAAATTTGTAAACTTGTACGAAATCCTTCAAGGAAGGAATAAAACAAAAATAATTTTCATGAAACACATGTAAATCACATGGTACTAAAACACTCAAAGTCCATAAAGCCCATACATACTCATGAAAACATAATCATGAGAAACATTTAAAATGAAGTGAGTGTTCAAGTGTTATATGAAACAAATAATCATGAAAATAGACATTCAAGCTCAATATTCCTTAAAACATGAAAATCATCAAAAACTATTTAATCTTCAAGGCATATGTATGTCTTATACAAACTAGAGTATACATACATATCCAAACACAACGAGTCCACAAAGATATATGCATGAAGGCACGTGGCTCAAAAGGATGTATATGTATAAACAATAGTTTGGATAACATAGACATATACATGAAATTAAATATAACACAAAAACATGAAACAAATCCAAAAATGGGAATACAAGTTTAAAATGCATGAATCATCAAAACTAGACTATATTAGTATATCTAATGGGAACAAATAAGCATTCAAGTACAAACATATATAGATTTATTTGTGACCCACTATATGCACAAGTATATACCTAGTTTAAATAAAAACTAACATTTAAGCATATATTCAAAACATGAAGCATCAAAAACAAGATAAAAATCATCATGATAAACATAAACATGATTATTATGTAAATTCACATGTTATTAGAGCTAAGATAAACATGATAGCTAAACAATGGTGAGAAAACAAAAATAATAGTCCATATTAAACATGGGTGTCTCAAAAGGCTATACATGCATGTCAAGAGTCTAATAATCATGACATTAACATAATAATCTATAAACATCCAAAACATGCTATAAATCAATGATATGAACATGTAAAGTATGCAAGCATAACTAAGGAGTAAGAGACGTTACCAAAACCTATGAGGCAACTCTCCATGTCTCCAAAATAAGGTGGTCCTCCCACCAAACATCCCTTGAAAGTGATGCATCCAAATGATTTCTATGAAGCTCGGAACGCATCCACTCCAAGGTACCGCTACTCTCACGTCATGTAAGAGCCCACACCTACATCATAAACAAGAGGGGTGGTCTTTGGTACCCACATCTTATTGGGTCCATGGGGGTTAGTCCCTTCTCTAACCCAAATAAAATATTTGTTAAATTTGAAGTATGTAATCTATCATAACAAAATTTAGCAAGTTGGCCCTTACGTCCACAATGTGTACAAGCGTACACATGAGCATACATGTGATGGTGTCCGTGAGGAGTATGTGTATGCCGTGGAGGGTGTGCATGAAAAGATGGAACTTGTTTCTTTCGAAACAAAGTTTCCAAACGTGTATGGCTCTTGGCACAATGGCTCAAAGTGGAGCCCAAACAATTTACACTCTTCTTTAATAAACAAATATCATCATTAATCCTAGAAGAAGAGGTACATGCGATAAGTATGCTAGGTGAAACTACACTAGCATGGCAAACATGAGAAACAATATTATTTTTTAAAACAATGTTCTTCTTTAAACAATCTTCTAAATCTTTAGAAATTGAAGCAATTTTTATTTTTAAAGAATCATTTTCTTTTAAAACAAAGTTGACTTTTGAAGACAAGTTTTCATTTTTCTTCAAAATTATTTCACATCATTTTATTTTTCAACAATTCATTTTATTTTAGTGCAAGATCTAGTTGAGATTTCAATGAATCCCTCTCATTTGAAATCTCCACCTTTTCTTGCAAAACCAAGTCAAGTTTAGAAGACAATTTTTCATTTTCTTTATTTAAAGCAAAGGTCTTCTTTTTCAAAACTTTATATTTTTCAAGGAGGTTCTCACAAACAATAGATAACTCTTCATTCAAGGCATTGGAATCCATATCATCATGATCACCAAATGACGAGCTAGCACTACCTAGTTAAGTATCCGAGTATACATCAAGGGAGTCATTCCCTTGGACCAAATAGCATTATTGTGGCTCGGATTCAACTCCACAAGATTCCTCCTCTTGTTGGATTGGCAATTGAAGCTTGGAGGTGGTGGTTGTGGTCAACTTGTTCCACACTGCAAAAGCGGAATCAAGATTAGAAACAAGCATAAGATAATCTTTTGAAAGCGTGCTTCTAATAGCCTCAAGGGCTTGTGCATTAGCCCCTATATGCTTTCTATCACTAAGGTAGGATTCCTTGGTAATGGCAAGGTGAACCTTATATCCTAGGGCTTGTAGATAAATGGACATCCTAGTCTTCCAAACAACAATGTTGGAAGGGTCAAACATAGGTAGGGTCATGAAGTCTATGGGTGCAAACTATATGTGTGCAAAGAATAAAAGTGTGCAAATGCAAATGATAGATTAGCAAAACCAAGATCTCACTCCTAGGTTGTTAAACCTAAGTATCAGGAGCGTAGGCTCTGATACAATTGAAATCACCTAGAGGAGGGGTGAATAGGTGATATGGCTAATCTAGAGACTAAATGCGGAAGCTAAAAACAATTTGCAAATACACTTAAGACAACCAACGAGTGTAGCCGAATTTTCCGTGAAGGGCACTGGACTAACTCCTCTTGATTCCCCTAGATAAGGGTTGAAGTGCTATATGAAGCTCTCGTGGTTAAGTATAAGTGAGGCACACACAAACAATCTAAGCATATGATGAATAAGCAATATGAATCAATGCAAGGACAACACAAGCAAATATGATATGACAAAATGAAAGATGCAATGCATAACACAAATAAAGAGAGAGGGTTAAGAGACAATGGATCAAACGCAAACACAAAGATATGTTTCGAGGTTCGAGTCCCTAGCTCTACGTCCCCGCCTTCACCGAGAAGGATTTCCAATCCACTAATTAGTCCACCGAGGACTCCCACCGAGGGAACCTCCACCGAGGAGGATTTGTACAACAATGGAGTACCGAACTCCTCTCTCAAACACCACCTCACAACCGAGGGGTGGGCCCGTAGCCAAACAACTACAAACACCTCTACCGAAGAGGGTTACAACCACCAACTCCACCTCTCACTAGAGGGAGCACACCACAATCTCAACCTCTACCAAAGAGGGAGAAAACACCACTCCAATCAACCTCTACCAAAGAGGGATACACAAATACAAGGAGGGTTTACAACTTGGAGGCATCAACAACCTCAAACAATCTCTTTTTCCACTAAACAATGATCCTAATAGAATAGGATAGTATGATAGCTCAAGTGTGGAAAAACAAGTTTTTGATCAAAGAAAATCTCTTGGGAAAATACCAAATTGATATAGAAATGAAGAACAAGAAACCAATTCCCAAAAACCTATTTTCTTTGAAAATAACAAAACACTTAAAAACAAATAAGATTGATCTTTTTGCTCCTTAAACACTTTTGAAAACTTGTTTTAAACACCAAGAAAGGAGAGAAATTTTAGCTCTCGAAAACTTAAGCAAAAACTCAAAGCAATGGGGTATTTATATCCCCAAAACAAAACTAGCCGTTAGGCTGAATTCTCAGCCTGAGATGGCTGGTGGTCGACCGCCAACGGTCATAAATATGACCGTTAGAGGAACCCGATCGACCGCGCAGTCGACCGCCCAAAAACAGAGAGCAAAGCTCTCTGGCCGGTCGACCGGTCGGTCGACCGTGCCCTGTGCCTGGCCAACGTACACAAGTCTGTGCACGTCGGTCGACCGAACGGTCGACCGATTCTGGAATCCGGTCGACCGGGCCGGTCGACCGCCAGAACCTGGCAGGCAACAATTTGGGTCAGAAAAACTGATTTAAAAATATTCTAATAAATCCCATAAATCTTCTAAAATTCCATAAAAATAGTTTTACCATTTTGCATTGATATATAAACATGTGATAAAAATTTCAACTCAAATATCAAGCAATTTGAACTATTTTTGTGTCTTGCAAATTTTACCAAAACCAAAAACTGTATTTTATCAAACTTGGATTTTTCAGTAGGAAATCTGATTTTTCCTAAAACACATTTAAATACAAAAACATGATACTTAAACAAATTTAGGCATGTTGCATATGGACATAGGTCTAATATGCAAGAAACATATACATATCATAGTTTTTGTCTTTAATTCCAAAAATATGTTTTGTTAAAAATACCAAAACATAAAACACATGAATAGGTATGTCAAACTAAGTTTGTATAAGTCATGAAGCATGTATGTATATAGAATACATCTAATATACATAAAAACAAAGTAAACTTGTTTTGATCTAACTATTCATGAAAACCAATATCAAAACATAAAACGTGTGTGTTTTGTGCACTTGAGCATATCAACTATCTAATCTTTACAAATGGATCTAAACACACAAACTAAACTAGGATACCTAAGTCTTCTTGACGATCTTCCATCTTCAAGTCGACTCGATCCAAACCGTGATCCACCGAGCTTGGCTCCAATGAGTGCTATAAATGATCTTGATGCTCGGGCTCTCACCATGTGAAAGCTTCCAAACTCCTTTGTTGAAGCTAATCACCAACTAATATCTTGGTTAATGATCTGAAACTAAACATCACAAGATTATTAGTAAACATAACTACATGAGTTAATCATCATCAAAACTAGAGTGGAAGGCCTCTGGGCCAACAATCTCCCCTTTTTGATGATGACAAAACTCATGGAGTTATATATGCATGGATTAAAGTTAAGCTTCAAAGAAGCTCCCCTTAACTCATGCATAGGAAATAAGCAATAAATATATAATGAAAGCTCATAAATATGAATGCAAATACAAGGAGATAAACATGCATAAACAAGCATGAAACACATCAAATACTTTTTCTCCTATTTGCAAAACAAAACATATATGCATAAACATGAATCCTGAAAACATGCATATATACCAAATACTTCTCCCCCTTTTTGTCAATCATCAACAAAGGGTCAAAGTAAAACAAATCAATAAATTCTTCTCCCCCTTTTGTTCGAAACAAAGAATTAACTAAGGGGTCAAACAAACAAATCAATAAATAGATATATGCGATATACATTCATGAAGAGGAAGACGCTAAGTTAACTTCCCTACATATATGCATTACATGAAGAAGGGATGACAAGCCCTAATTCACATAACACATAATATGCAATATATAAGAAGAGATGTGAAGCTCCCCCTACACACGTGTACCACATAAAGAAGAGTTGTCAAGCTCCTCAATATAGGATACACACAACATGAATCTATATGTAGAAGAGATGTTAAGCTCCCCTTGCATATAGGCAATATAAATCAAAACATTTTATGATACCAATTGAAATATGTCAATGTAGAACATCTTGATACCAATTGAAAGGAAACATAAAAACATTGATATCAATTTTAAGAAGCAAAAGCATCTTGATACCAATTAAAAACTTCAAATAAACATCTTGATATCAATAAAGAGTATTTATTTTTTTTAAGCATATGATACCAATTGAAATTATAATATTCTACAATTTTTTTTAATTCATTTTCAATCATAAAGTAAGGGAGTGGAAATCTAGGGTAAACAAAATACCAATTGAAAGATAAAATATGAGTTTTCTCTCACTTTATGAAATACCAAATAAAACATTGTCTAAGCTTGTATTAGAATACCAATTGAAAACTAATCAATTGAAACATGATGATCATTAAAACTCAAGCTTAGCATAAACATATATATGTATGAATAAATAGATACCAATCGAAATTGATACAATTTGAAGTCCAAGCATACATACATAAAAATATATGAGTATACAAGAAAATGTCAATATTGATACCAATTGAAAAAATCCAATGATACCAATTGAAACAATAATAATATCAAATGTATATCTCATATAACCTAACCTCCCAATCATGTTCAAGTTTAAAATGATTTTCACTATAAAGCATACATGAGCATGATCGCCCATCCAACCGCCCGTTGAAGGTAGGGGTTTTCAAAAATAGGTTTAGAAAATATAGTATATTTGAAAACTCTACCATATTGAAGAATACGAACTAGTTAAAAGAAAAATTTGTAAACTTGTACGAAATCCTTCAAGCAAGGAATAAAATAAAAATAATTTTCATGAAACACATGTAAATCACATGGCACTAAAACACTCAAAGTCCATAAAGCCCATACATGCTCATGAAAACATAATCATGAGAAACATTTAAAATGAAGTGAGTGTACAAGTGTTATGTGAAACAAATAATCATGAAAATAGACATTCAAGATCAATATTCCTTAAAACTTGAAAATCATCAAAAACTATTTAATCTTCAAGGCATATGTATGTCTTATACAAACTAGAGTATACATACATATCCAAACACAATGAGTCCACAAAGATATATGCATGAAGGCACGTGGCTCAAAAGGATGTATATGTATAAACAATAGTTTGGATAAAATAGACATATACATGAAGTTAAACATAAACACAAAAACATGAAACAAATCCAAAAATGGGAATACAAGTTTAAAATGCATGAATCATCAAAACTAGACTATACTAGCATATCTAATGGGAACAAATAAGCATTCAAGCACAAACATATATAGATTTATTTGTGACCCACTATATGCACAAGTATATACCTAGTTTAAATAAAAACTAACATTTAAACATATTTTCAAAATATGAAGCATCAAAAATAAGATAAAAATCATCATGATAAACATAAACATGATTATTATGTAAATTCACATGTTATTCGAGCTAAGATAAACATGATAGCTAAACAATGGTGAGAACACAAAAATAATAGTCCATATTAAACATAGGTGTCTCAAAAGGCTATACATGCATGTCAAGGGTCTAATAATCCTGACATTAACATAATAATCTATAAACATCCAAAACATGCTATAAATATGAACATGTAAAGTATGCAAGCATAAATAAGGAGTAAGAGACCGTTACCAAAACCTATGAGGCAACTCTCCATGTCTCCAAAACAAGGTGGTCCTCCCACCAAACATCCCTTGAAACTGATGCATCCAAATGATTTCCATGAAGGTTGGAACGCATCCACTCCAAGGTACCGCTACTCTCACGTCATGTGAGAGCCCACACCTACATCATAAACAAGAGGGGTGGTCTTTGGTACCCACATCTTATTGGGTCCATGGGGGTTAGTCCCTTCTCTAACCCAAACAAAATTATTTGCTAAATTTGAAGTATGTAATCTATCATAACAAAATTTAGCAAGGTGGTCCATACGTCCACAATGTGTACAAGTGTACACATGAGCCTACATGTGATGGTGTCCGTGAGGAGCATGTGTATGCCGTGGAGGGTGTGCATGAAAAGATGGAACTTATTTCTTTCGAAACAAAGTTTCCAAACGTGTATGGCTCTTGGCACAATGGCTCAAAGTGGAGCCCAAACAATCTACACTCTTCTTTAATAAACAAATATCATCATTAATCTTAGAAGAAGAGGTACATGCAATAGGTATGCTAGGTGAAAATACACTAGCATGGCAAACATGAGAAACAATATCATTTTTTAAAACAATGTTCTTCTTTAACAATCTTCTAAATCTTTAGAAATTGAAGCAATTTTTCTTTTAAAGAATCATTTTCTTTTAAAACAAAGTTGACTTTTGAAGACAAGTTTTTATTTTTCTTCAAAATTATTTCACAATCATTTTTATTTTTCAACAATTCATTTTCTTTTAGTGCAAGATCTAGTTGAGATTTCAATGAATCCCTCTCATTTGAAATCTCCACCTTTTCTTGCAAAACCAAGTCAAGTTTAGAAGACAATTTTTCATTTTCTTTATTTAAAGCAAAGGTCTTCTTTTTCAAAACTTTATATTTTTCAAGGAGGTTCTCACAAACAATAGATAACTCTTCATTCAAGGCATTGGCATCCATATCATCATGATCATCAAATGAGGAGTTAGCACTACCTAGTTGAGTATCCGATTATACCTCAAGGGAGTCATTCCCTTGGACCATATAGCATTGTTGTGGCTTGGATTCAACTCACTAGATTCCTCCTCTTGTTGGATTGGCAATTGAAACTTGGAGGTGGTGGTTATGGTCAACTTGTTCCACATTGCAAAAGCGGAATCAAGATTAGAAACAAGCATAAGATAATCTTTTGAAAGCGTGCTTCTAATAGCCTCAAGGGCTTATGCATTAGCCCCTATATGCTTGCTATCACTAAGGTAGGATTCCTTGGTAATGGCAAGGTGAACCTTATATCCTAGGGCTTGTAGATAAATGGACATCCTAGTCTTCCAAACAACAATGTTCGAAGGGTCAAACATAGGTAGGGTCATAAAGTCCATGGGTGCAAACTATATGTGTGCAAACAATAAAAGTGTGCAAATGCAAATGATAGATTAGCAAAACCAAGATCTCACTCCTAGGTTGTTAAACCTAAGTATCAGGAGCGTAGGCTCTGATACCAATTGAAATCACCTAGAGGGGGGGGTGAATAGGTGATATGGCTAATCTAGAAACTAAATGCGGAAGCTAAAAATAATTTGCAACTACACTTAATACAACCAACGAGTGTAGCCGAATTCCCCGTGAAGGGCCCTGGACTAACTCTTCTTGATTCCCCTAGATAAGGGTTGAGGTGCTATCTGAAGCTCTCGTGGTTAAGTATAAGTGAGGCACACACAAACAATCCAAGCATATAATGAATAAGCAATATGAATCAATGCAAGGACAACACAAGCAAATATGATATGACAAAATGAAAGATGCAATGCACAACACAAATAAATAGAGAGGGTTCAGAGATAATGGATCAAACACAAACACAAAGATATGTTTCGAGGTTCGAGTCCCTAGCTCTACGTCCCCGCCTTCACCGAGAAGGATTTCCAATCCACTAATTAGTCCACCGAGGACTCCCACCGAGGGAACCTCCACCGAGGAGGATTTGTACAACAAGGGAGTACCGAACTCCTCTCTCAAACACCACCACACAACCGAGGGGTAGGCCCGTAGCCAAACAACCACAAACACCTCTACCGAAGACGGTTACAACCGCCAACTCCACCTCTCACTAGAGGGAGCACACCACAATCTCAACCTCTACCAAAGAGGGAGCAAACACCACTCCAATCAACCTCTACCAAAGAGGGATACACAAATACAAGGAGGGTTTACAACTTGGAGGCTTCAACAACCTCAAACAATCTCTTTTTCCACTAAACAATGATCCTAATAGAATAGGATAGTATGATAGCTCAAGTGTGGAAAAATAAGTGTTTTGATCAAAGAAAATCTCTTGGGAAAATACCAAATTGATATAGAAATGAAGAACAAGAAACCAATTCCCAAAAACCTATTTTCTTTGAAAATAACAAAACACTTAAAAACAAATAAGATTGATCTTTTTGCTCTTTAAACACTTTTGAAAACTTGTTTTAAACACCAAGAAAGGAGAGAAATTTTAGCTCTTGAAAACTTAAGCAAAAACTCAAAGCAATGGGGTATTTTTATCCCCAAAACAAAACTAGCCGTTAGGCTGAATTCTCAGCCTGAGACGGCTGGCGGTCGACCGCCAACGGTCATAAATATGACCGTTGGAGCAACCCGGTCCACCGCGCGGTCGACCGCCCAAAAACAGAGAGCAAAGCTCTCTGGCCGGTCGACCGGTCGGTCGACCGTGCCCTGTGCCTGGCCAACGTGTACAAGTCTGTGCACGTCGGTCGATCGACCGGTCGACCGATTCTGGAATCCAGTCGACCGGGCCGGTCGGCCGCCAGAACCTGGCAGGCAACAATTTGGGTCCAAAAAACTGGTTTAAAAATATTCTAATAAATCCCATAAATCTTCTAAAATTCCATAAAATAGTTTTATCATTTTGCATTGATATATAAACATGTGATAAAAATTTCAACTCAAATATCATGCAATTTGAACTATTTTTGTGTCTTGCAAATTTTACCAAAAACCAAAAACTGTATTTTATCAAACTTGGATTTTCAATAGGAAATCTGATTTTCCTAAAACACACTTAAATACAAAAACATGATACTTAAACACATTTAGGCATGTTGCATATGGACATAGGTCCAATATACAAGAAACATATACATATCATAGTTTTTGTCTTTAATTCCAAAAATATGTTTTGTTAAAACTACCAAAACATAAAACACATGAATAGGTATGTCAAACTAAGTTTGTATAAGTCATGAAGCATGTATGTATATAGAATACATCTAATATACATAAAAACAAAGTAAACATGTTTTGATCTAACTATTCATGAAAACCAATATCAAAACATAAAACGTGTGTGTTTTGTGCACTTGAGCATATCAACTATCTAATCTTTACAAATGGATCTAAACACATAAACTAAACTAGGATACCTAAGTCTTCTTGACGATCTTCCATCTTCAAGTCGACTCGATCCAAACCGTGATCCACCGAGCCTTACTCCAATGAGTGCTATAAATGATCTTGATGCTCGGGCTCTGGAATCACCATGTGAAAGCTTCCAAACTCCTTTTGTTGAAGCTAATCACCAACTAATATCTTGGCTAATGATCTGAAACTAAACATCACAAGATTATTATTAAACATAAATACATGAGTTAATCATCATCAAAACTAGAGTGGAAGGCCTCTGGGCCAACAGCCTCCACTACCTGGGCCGCCACCATCGTTGCCCTAGCCGGCACCACCGCACCCCCACCACCCCACTTCCCTTCCCCACTTCCACCATCCCCAATTTCCCTCTCCATTCCTCCAATTTCAACATAACCCATCACCTCATCTTCCTTCTCTTCTCTGAAATTCACCACCATCTCCACCAATTCCACCAATCCAACCATCCCATCGTCACCTCCTCCTCCTCCTCCAACTCCCCACAACAACCAACAACCACCACCACCACCAACAACAATAACCACCACCCACCATCTCCTTCAAACATATAAGAACAACACCAACAACAACAACTCCACTACCCTCTCCTCCTTGGGGGCCGGCCGCGCGCGCGTCCTTCCCCGGGCCGGCCGCCTCCCCCTCCCTTCCCTTCTTTTTTCTTTCTTTCTTTCTTCTTCTTCCTTTCTTTCTTTCTTTCTTGCTTTTAATTCTTTCCTTTTTATCCCTTTCCATTTCTATCCCCTCCTTAACCCCTAATCACATCCCATATTTTCTATCAGTACCGGATACTCCTTGACCGTGGTCCCGGGCATGTACGGGACCCATTCTAAGTATGATTTGTCGATCTCCATCAGTTTTCAATAACTTACTCTCCGGTCTGTATGCTGAGGTATGTGGAATGGGACACATACCGATATATACAAATCAGATGAGTCTTAATAACATAATAATAATATGCTCCTGATATCTGACTAGCTATGCTCTTGATCTATACTGCTCACCACTTATACCTATGCTACCTTGTGGGATTACTTGATTGCTTTCATACTGTTGCATTATTATTGTGAAGGCAAAGTCAGGTAATATAAATTCAGATTATGGTGACGTGAGGTATAAGGTATATATATGAGGGTTTCTTTATTTGAATTCTTTTTTCAACGTACTAATCTAACGGATCAGTAATGTGGGCTTGTATAACTGATTTTCCTATAGTTACTTTACTTACTGTCTCTTTTCATGTTCATATGTGCTTATATTCACGACACACCTTTCCTGTACACATATGCCTGATATGCACGCTGCTTGGCTTTATCGTATGTACTCGTGGGCTGCATCTAACAATCCTGAATTCTGATGTCCAGATCATGAAGTCTAGACCTTCGTGACCTTGTTGTAGCTGATCAAAGTGCGCAGCGGATCCTTCCGTGGTGATCAAAGAACAGCAGAAGCTTAGATGTCGTCGTAACCCTTCCTCCCAGCTCTTCTTCTGATTGGCTCCCGAGACCCTCTTGCCGTATCGTGAGCACCTCTCAGCTTTTATTATATATATCTCTTCATGTATTGTACTTTGGTATTTTCTGGTGATGTAATATTCTTATAATATTGTATTACTCTCTGTGATAACCATGTACTTGTACCTTTCTGTTGGAATGTATATTACCACTGTGCTTCCGTATTCTTGCCTGTACTGATGCTTAGCGTATATACATGAGGGTATTTCTGACCTGCGTATAAACGTCGCAGTGACGTCTCCGTACCCGTGGGATCGGGGCGCCACACTTATCTTGCTTCAAGAACTTTCTGAATTTTCTTGAGAGCATTGCCGTCTCCTCTTCATCATCATCTGAATTGTCCATATCTGAGGATGTATCGAAGGCAAGTACTTTCTACTTTGATTGAGATTGTTGTTCATCTTTCTCTTTTAATCTTCAAGTTGCACTTCATATGCATTAAATTACCAATAAGTTTTTCTAATGATATTGTTGAGAGATCATTTGCTTTTTCTATTGTAGTGATTTTCTTTTCCTAATCTGATGTGAGTGCATGAAGAATCTTTCTAACTTTTTTAACTTGACTGTATTCTTTCCAAGAGCTACTAAGGAATTTGTAATGTTGGTGAACCTTGTAAACATTTCTGAAATTGTTTCGTTCTCTTTCATTTTGAAGAGTTCAAACCTGTGAACAAGAACAGAAATTTTAGATTCTTTAACTTCATTAGTACCTTCATGTGTTACTTGTAAAATCTGTCATATTTGATTTGTAGATCGGGCCGTTGACACGCGATTGAATTCTTCTTTGCTCAAGGCACAGAAAAGCACATTCATTGTTTTAGCATCAAGATTTACAGACTTCTTTTATTCTTCACTCCACGCATTGTAATTGGTGGTCGGCTTGGTGTATGGTGCTTCTACTATATTTCATAGTTTATAGTTGAGCGATTGTATGTAAATCTTCATTCTACACTTTTCGTAGTGGTAGTTTGATCCATCAAATAATGGTGGACGTTGTGTAGAATGTCCTTCTTTGAATTGTGATGAAGAAAATTTCGTTGTCATCCTTCTATGCAGGTTGTTAACCGGGTATGCAGGGCTCTGATACCAAATGTAGGATCTAAAAATAATGTCAACATAAACACTAAAACAAAGATGATTAGCGTTTAAATAAAATACTTGCAAGAAGAGAAAAATAAACAGAATAAATCTCAGAAAAATATGCAAACGCAAATACGAGAGATTTATCCTGGTTCGGTCCTCTTGACCTACGTTCAATCCCCAAGCAACCCGCTTGAGATTTTTCTTATCCTGATTTTATACACCAAAAATTAACTTCTTGTACATCACTTGACAAACAACCTTTTAAAATCTGTACAACTCTTCTCAACACTAAGAAGACAACAACTTGTACAACTTCTCCTCTAGACCAAGAAGACACTCTTGTACAACTCTTCTCTTTGAATGATTACAAAGTATATTCTATAAGCCTTGAATCTTGTAGGTGAATGTGAACAAGGTCTCTTATAGGTTGACTCTCAGAATTCTTCACAATAGAATTGGAATTGTGTGAAAAAATAAAAGTGGAAACAAGTTTTCTAGAAAACAGAAATTTTCAACAGAGTTTGGACAGAAAACTAATGTTTTGAATTGGTGTAAACATCCTAGGACAACGGTCCTATTTATAGGTGAAATCAATGGTCAGTTAGGGAAGTTACCAACTCAAATTTGAATATCAGAACGTTAGATAAACACCAGAATATCAATAACTGATTAACAGACAGAAACTGTCTATAGTCGACTAGGGTATGAGATTGGTCGACTAATAGAACAAGTTTTGCCTGGGTTAGTCGACTAGTCAAGAGATCAAGTCTACTACATCAAGACTGAAACAAATTGGTAAGTCTCTGAAAACTACAATTAGTCGACTAGCCTATACTTCTAGTCAACTAGAACTTGAATTAGTCAACTAGCAGTATAGGTAAGTCGACTAATACTGCTTATAGAAAAGAAACAGAAAGTTGATATATATCTGTGGAAAGACTTAGTCAACTACATAAAGGAGTAAGTCGACTAGAGAATATATTAGTCGACTAGACTTGGGTATAAGTCGATTACAAGACTATATTATGTGTGTGATCAAGACTTTTAATAATCTATAAAAAAAATACACAAAAATAGCAAATATCCTTGAGTACTATTGAGCACTTAGAACTCAGCAATAACTTTTGAGATAGAGCTCCAATGCATTTGCATCACAAATTATCATCAAAATCTAAGTTCCAACAATTCTTACACCTGAGGTCTGGGGAGAAAGTGTAAAATCTAATTTAGTAGAGTTTTTTAACTCATCGGAGAAGATAGCGCAGAGATCGAAGTTCAACGGTATATGGTAGAACACCAATCTCAGTCAAAGACAATTGGCCGATCGACCGGCCTGTCTATCGACTATGCACAGAACGTGCACATGGAGAGACATGTGTAGCGGTCGATCGAGGTCGACCACCTAGAGGAGCACCTCAGAAATAGTTTGGAGTGATCGACCACCTGGTCAACCGTCAAGAAGGCCAAAATTGGCTCCGTACAACTAGTGATCGATCTGGAAATCAACCACACAAAAGCGCAATTGGACTCTGCACAGAGAGGATTAACCGCCGGGTGGACCACATGTCAAGGCTGAGCAGTTTCCTGCTTTGATTCTGACTTCATTTCTGATCCGATTTCAGATATGTTGGTTTCTTTTTCTTCAGGGATTCTCTGGCTATATATAGAGGGGTATTGTCCCTGCGTATTGTATCATGTAATTTTTGATTAATAAGCTCTATCACCCCTTCTGCTCCGAGGAAGTAGGCAATTGCTGAACCTCATTAAATTTGTGTGTTCTCTCTTTCTTCCTCTTTGTTTGTTCTTAACATTGGTGACTATTCTCTGGTGTGTGGTAATCCTTTCGTAGGTTTGTCCTAACAAGTGGTATCAGAGTTTTCCTGGTTTTGACAGGCAAATCGCTTTGGAAACTGCCTACAGTTTTATTTGGAGGTAAAAATCTGAATTTTTCTATTTGGATTTGTTTTCACTAACTGTTTTTCACATTGCTTTAAGGAATCTACTGAGGAGATGACCGAAGATAATCAATCCGCGGTGAAATTCATGAATCATCATCCGACAAAGATTGATGTCATGAAGTTTAATGGCACAAATAATTTTGGAATGTGAAGGTGTGAGGTGATGAATGCACTGACGACATCGAACCTTGAAGATGCTCTACGTTTGGAAGAAAAGACGGAGGAAACATCTGAAAAGTATTGGAACAAGATGAACATGACAGTGTGTTGCATCAAAAGATCTTGTTTAATACAAGATATCAAGTACCATGTGATGACCGACACTTCAGCGAGAAAGAAATAAGAGATCCTTGAGAGCAAGTACATGACGAAAAGCATTGAGAATCGCTTGCACCTGAAGAGGAGGATTTATTGCCTCCAATTGAAGAAAGGAATCTTGATCGGTGAACACATGAACGACTACACGGAGCTTCTTGCGGATTTGGCTAACGTGGATGTGGTGATTGAAGGAAAGGACAAGGCGTTGATTTTGTTGAGTTCTCTTCCTGACGAGGACTGCTAGACCTTCATCCTCACTCTAATTAATGGTAAACAATCTCTTGGATATAATGAAGCCTTATCTACTCTTATTAATCATGAATTGAGAAGGGCAAATAGTCTTCCAAGAGTACATCAGCAAAAGCATTGACGGTAAGAGGTAAAAGTTTCAGTCAGAAGGGAAAAGGTGATCGTGGTAAATCAAAGTCCAGGCTGAGTTTCAGAGATCTGAAGAAGAACCAGTATGCCTTCTGCAAAAAGTTAGGGCACTTGAAGGTTGATTGTCCAAAGATCAGAGATATTAAGAAGGAGTCAGAGATCGAGGCAAATCTCGCACCGATGGTCAATACAAAATCTGATAGTACTTCATAGGCAGGTGGATCAGACTCAGACTCATCGGTATTCTCGATCTCAGTCACTACTTCTACTATTAGTTACTCAGGTGATTCTAAGAGGATGTTAGATACAGGAGCTACCTATCAAGTATATCCCAATAGGGGCTGATTTTTTAGCTTTGAGAAGCTAGATGGTTGTTATGTTGTTATCAGTGGTGATCGTCCATGTAACATGAATGTAATAGGTATGGTCCTTATCAAGATGTTTGATGGGATAGTGCAAAAACTAAAGGAAGTAAGCTATGTACCTCAGTTGAAAAGAAAACTTATCTCTATTGGTGCAATGGAAGCATTGGGTCTTAAGGTATCTGTTAAAGATGGTGTTCTCAAGATGACTGGAGGCTCGATGGTTGTTTTGAAGGGCGTCCAATGCAATAACCTATACTACTTGAAGGGTAGTATGGTTACAAGGCAAGTGCGACTTCTATCAATTCAAATGATGATTGTACCCGGCTATAGCACATGAGGCTCGAACATATAGGTGAAAAGTCTTTGCAAGCTCTACAAAATTAAGGTTTATTGGAAGGTGCTAAAACCTGCAAGTTAGATTTTTGTGAGCATTGCGTCATCGGAAAAAAAACCAAGGTGAAATTCGGTACCGTGATTTATTACACTGAGGGGATTTTTGACTATGTTCACATAGATATTTGGGTACCTACCAAGACGGCATATACTGGAGATAACTACTACTTTATGTCTTTTATTGGTAATTACTCTAGGCTGTGTTTGGCATATATCATGAAGCATAAAGGAGAGGTCTTGGAGTTGTTTATGGAGTGAAAAAACTACGAGAAGGAAGATTAAAGTACACCATTCAGACAATGGTGGAGAGTACCCCATCGATCCTTTAATACAACTATGTCGCGATGAGGGCATAGAAAGGCACTTCACGGTAAGAGAAACACCGCAACAAAATAGGTGACCGAAAGGATGAACAGGATCTTTCTAGAGAAGGTATGTTGCATGTTATCCAACACCAGTATATCGAAATCCTTTTGGACTGAGGCATTGGCATGTACTTGCCATCTTGTTAACAGGTTCCTTCAACTGTGATAGGAGGTTAAACTCCTTTGGAAGTTTGGTCAAAAAAATTGTTCAGGATTATGACTCGGTATTTGATTGTCTGGCCTATATCATGTTAAAGAAGACAAGTTGGGTCTGAGAGCATGGAAAGGAGTGCACGTAGGATTCAAGAAAGACGTAAAAAACTACAAATTTTGGGATCCAAAGGACAAAATATTTATCCTGAGCAGAGTGTCATGTTTGATGAGGCTTCAATGATGAAGCATACAGACTCTCAGCAGGTAGAGAGTGAGAAGACTAACAAAATATCATAGCATGTTGTAACGCCCCGATCCGATAGGTATGAAAACGTTACTACGACATATATGTGTAGGTCGAAAATACCTTCACATATATACGCTAAGCATCAGTACAAGTATGAATCAGTGTACAAAAGTACGTGATGCATTATACATTCTAACATATGAGCACAATTACAAAGTTATCAAAGGATGTGACACATTATTATAAGAATATTACATCATTGATATACATAAATGCGAGAATATAAAGAGATATACAATTATGAACAATACAAAAGATGCTCATGAATTATAAAAAAAACCTCGGGAGACGAGCAGGGGGTTTGGAAGGATAGAGCTTCAGACGATCTGTCAAAGATCCACGCATCCTCAGCGCATTTCTGATCAGCAACCGGAATAATCCACAAGCTCCTAACTTTGGGATATAAACATGCAGGTCCAGAGGAGTCAAAACTCCCTAACAAGTGATGTAATGAATGCCAAGTGACGTACATAGATAAGCACATGTGAATCAATAAATCTGAGTCAAAGAGCATGTATTGAAAACCGTGTCATGAGCATAAGCATACAAGAGTAGGCAATGAGATAACAAGTAAAGCAAATATGGTAAAACCAGTTATATAGGCCCAAATTACCAATCCATGAGGATAGTACATTGAAGGAATAATCCAAACAAGAAAACTCTGATAAATATACCATATATACCTCACGTCACTGTATCCTGAGTTCATATAACCTGAGTTGACTCCTAAACTACGAAAATATCATAAAATTGATGGAAAATTGATAACACCGAATACAGTCGAAACCAGCTGTACAAGCTCAGATTACGGCTTCATGAGACCAGTATGTCAAAAGAATAATCCAAACAAGGAACCCTCATCTATATACCTTATCCCATGTCACCTAATCCGAGTGTATACAACCCAAATTGCAAAACAACATAACGATTTATTAATTAGCATCTTATTATTATTACTCATCCTACCCATTTATCTAGGTATATACCTTAGCGTCCCAACACACATACATCCATATATGGGTAAGCTGAGGTTGTTATTAGAAACTGAGGATGAAACCAATAGGTTATATTTACAATGGGTCTCGTACATGCCCGGGACCACGATCCAGGATGTTTCGTTGCTGATGTACGGAAAGCCGCAAGGCCTACAGGAAGTGGATCTTATATTATGCCTAATCAAGAATGTAACAGGATATAGGGAGCCAGCGCTCCCCTCAGACACCTGGAGGCCCTCAGGTAGATCTGAAAGTTTGAATTGCATAACATACATAATACCACTATAAACATATTCACCACTTGAAGACCATCAATTTCCCCCTTACTCGATGTATGTTGATTTTTTTGTAATTTATTATTATGTAATTATCATATTACGGGAATAGCAGGAGCAGGATAGGTTCAGGAGTTATAGGAGTACATAAGTACAAGAAATACAAGTCACTGTATATATAATATAGGATAACAATACAGGATTTCTGAAATATGATAATCACAAGGTAAGCAGTAATGTGTTAGGTGGCAGGTGATAAGTGATATTAAATAGGTGTCAAGTGATAACAAGCAAGAGTCAGTAATTGTAAAGATTAGTATAGTATGATAAGCTCAAGTTCACAACACACACGTTTTATGTTTTGAATATTAGTTTTTGGTTTTTGGTTTAACCGATCTTGGTTTACATGAATAGAGTTTATATCAAAACAAGTTTACATGGTTTAAATGTATATTAGATTTGTTCTATTTACATACATGCTTCAACTACTTAGACAAACTTACTTTGATATACATATTCATGTGTTTTAGGTTTTGGTATTTCTAACAAAACATATTTTGGATTTAAAGACAAAAACTATGATATATATATGTTTCATGTATATTGGATTTCTATCCGTATGCATCATGCTTAAATGTAGTTTAATATCATGTTTTTGTATTTGGACGAATTTTGGACAAAATGTATTTTCTATTCAAAAATTCAAGTTTTAGAAAATACGGTTTTTGGTTTTTGGCAAAATCTGCTTGACACCCTTCTATAGTTATTATCATAACTTTTTATTTTTATATTCAAATAACATGATTTAACTTGAATTTCAAAGATAACTTTCAGATCTAAATTTCATATTTAGTAACCATTTTCTGATTCTAATTTTAAAGTTGTCAAATATTTGGTTGAAATCTGTTCTTGTTCTGAAAACAGTTTACAGTTTCTGTTTTGACACCTGTCAGTATTTTATTGATAACTTTCGCATACAAATTGATATTGATTTGATTTAAGTTGCATTAGAAAGTAGACTTCAATATCTACAACTTCATACCACATACTTATGTCCAAATTCGAACGTTTTAGACCTCAAAAATGTGTTCCAATCTGACCTATTTTGCTGTCTGCCAGGTTTGGCCGGTCGACTGGTACAGTCGACTGGGCCAAGCTACCGTCGACCGGCCAGTCGACCGGACATGCACAAAACTGTGCACGTCGGCTGTTTTGTAGACGGTCGACCGTGCGGTCGACCGATTGAGAGCAGATTGCTCTCGGGTTGTTCGGGTCGACCGACCAGTCGACCGGCAGCTGTCTAACAGCTGTTTTTTTGACCGTTGGACGGTCGACCGTGCAGTCGACCGGAAGGCTATTTCTGGCAGTTTTTCTGCCAACGGCTATTTTCCAGATTTTTCTATAAATAGCCCATTTGAGATAGTTTTTCTTCAAGACTTTTTGTGCGAATTTTTCCTGATTCTCTGGTGTTTTCAAAGCAATCAAAAGAAGTTTTTGTGCTTGATTTGAACAATCTATTTTGGTGTTTATTAGGGTTTGGAAAATTCAAAGAAAGGGTATTTGGGAAAAGCATGTGATTGAACTACTCTATATTGATTTCTTGATTTTTCCCAAGGATTTTCTTTGTGAATTCTGATTTCCATTCCTTTGGTTTTCTCCACACTTGAGCTAAAGTCTACTATCTTTTCTATTAGAATTTTGTGGGAGAAAAAGATATTGTTTGTGGTTGTTGTTGTGACCACCAAGTTGTAACCCAATCTTTTCTTAGCTTTGTGCTTTGGGTTGTATCCCTCTAGTAGAGAGGTGATCCTTGTATTGGTTGGTGATTGGGAGTTTGTTGTATTGGTTTGGTTTTTGCCTCAAGGAGGAGGTTGCATTTGTTGGCTTGGAGTTGTGCCTCAAGGAGGAGGTTGTGATTGTAAAGAGAGGAGTTGGGTACTCCTTGTGAGAGTTCTTCGTGGACTTAGCTAGTGGATTAGAAATCCTTCGTGTGTCGAAGGCGGGGATGTAGAGCTGGGTGCTCGAACCTCGAAACATATCTTTGTGTTTGCGATTGATCCATTGACTCTCTCTCTATCTCTCTCTTTACTTTGTGCCTTGCAATTATTTACTTTGTGCATATTGTTCATCATACTTGCTTGGCTTGGTTGTGTGTGCATCTCTAGTTGATCACACTTGAGTGTATTTGCAATTAGATTTTAAATCCGCATTTAGTTCCATTGATTAGCATCATCACCTATTCACCCCCCCTCTAGGTGATTTACAAGTGGTATCAGAGCTAGTGCTCCTGATATTTTGGTTTAACAACCTAGGAGTAAAAGATCTTGGTTTGCTAATCATTCTTTGGCATTTCATTTGCACTCATATTAGATTGCACTTATGGCTAGCCCTCCTATGTTTGATCATTTTAGACTTGATGCATGGAAGGTAGACATGACTAGACATCTAAAAGGACTAGGTCATTTAGTTTATCAAGCCATCACCATAGAAGACCTCCCTAATAGTAGCAAGCATAAGAAAGCCAATGCACTTGCACTTAGGACACTTCAAGCATCATTAAATGAACATCTTTTTCCTATCTTTGCTAAATATGATTCGGCTTTTGCAGTTTGGAGTATTCTAACTTCTCCGGAGCTACCCGTGATTATCAACAAGATAAGGAGATCTAAGAGAGAAGCTTCCGAAGAGCGTGGCTTTATGGCATATGGAAATAACTCACATGAGGTACATTCGGATTCCCCTCTTGATGATAGCTCTAGTTCTTTTTGCCATGGTTGTCTTGAAGTTCAAAATATGAATGTTGAACTTGCTTCTAAACTTGAAAGTTTTATGGAAAAACATAAGATTTTGAAAAAGAAACATTTTGATTTAAAAGGAGAATTAAAGGATTTATGTTCAACTTTTGAATCGGTTTTGCAAGAGAAGGAAGAGATTACTAGTGAACGTGACTCACTACAATCTCAACTAGACATTGCTTTAAAAGAGATTGAAGTTTTGAAAAATAAAAATGATCTTGATGATTGTGATGATATTGTTGAGCACAATGAGGTTTTGTCTTCTAGATTGGATCTTGTTTTCAAAGAAAATCTTACTTTGAAAAATAAAATTGATTCTATTTCAAAAGAATTGGATTTGGTTTTGATTAAAAATAAATCTTTGCAAAATGAGATTGATATGCATGTTTGCCATGATAGTATTGCTTCTACTTCTAGCACTCCTATTGCATGCTCCACTTTGTCTTCTAGCATAGAAAATGATATAAATGTTTTGAAGAAAAGTGTTGATAATTTGGGCTCCACTTTGAGCCATTGTGCCATGAATCACTCACGTTTGGAAACCTTGGTTCGCAAGAAACAAGTTCCAACCTTGCATGCACACTCACCGATGCATACACATGCTTCTCATGATCACCATCATCATATGTATGCTCACGTGTACACATGTACACATTGTGGTCGGAAAGGCCACCTTGCTAGATTTTGCTATGATAGACTTCATTTTGAAAATTTAGCAACTAATCTTGTTTGGGTTAGGAAAGATGCTAACCCCCGTGGACCCACAAGAAAATGGGTACCAAGATCCACCACTTTGATGTTTGATGTAGGTGGAGGCTCTCGCATCACGTGAGGGTATTGGTGCCTTGAGGTGGATGCGTTCTAAGCTAAAAAGAAAATCATTTGGATGCGTCACACTCAAGGGAATTTGGTGGAAAGGACCACCATGGTTTGGAGAACTAGAAATGCACCTTCATTGGTTTTGGTATCATTTCTAACTCCTAATTTTATATTTGCATGCTTTTCATTTCATCTTTTATAGCATGCTTAGAGTTTCATGATTAGTAAGATAATGACCATGTTTATTAGAACTATGCTTTACATGATTAGTTCTTGAGACACCCATGTTTAATATGGACCTATATCTTGTGTTCTCTTTTGTTTTAGCTATCTTGTTAATCATAAGATCTAATGCACATGTTCTTATCATATTGATCATGTGGATTTGTGTGATTGTTTTGATATTCCATGTTTTTGATGATTACTCTATCATGTTGTTTGTTGATTCGTTTTTGTGCTTCATGTGTTGACTACATGCTTGAATAATTGTTTTCATTAAGACTAGAATTTATACTTGTGCAACTAATGAGCTACAAATAAACCTTTATATATGTTTGTGCTTGAATGCTCATTTGTGTTCATTTGATGTACTAGTATAGTCTAGTTTTGATGATTCATGTATTCTAACTTGTATTGAATTATGTGAATGACCCGTTTTTGGATATGTTTTATGATCTTGAGTTTTTGACTTCATGTATATGTCTATTTTGTCCAAACTAATATTTATACATGGACATCCTTGAGCCACGTGCCTTCATGCATAATCTTTTGTGGACTCTTTATGTTTGGGATATGTATGTATATTATAGTTTGTATATGACATACATATGCCTTGAAGTTTAGATCATTTGTGATGATTTCCATGTTTGATGGTAATTTGGATGGATTTCATGTTTCTATGTGATTTCCCATTTAAGATAAAGTTCTTGTTTCAAATAAGTGATTTTTTCAAATTTTCAATTGATGATTTTCATATTGAGCTTAATTGTCAATTTTCATGATAATATGATTTTCACAACACTTGTACACTCAACTTGATGTTTTCCCATGATTTAATTTTCAAATTGGTATCATGATTTAGTTTTCATGAGTACGTATATCATTTGGGATTATTTGCTAACACATGTATTTAACCAAGAGAGCCAATGCGGCACCTCAACCCTTTTTACGGGGAATCTAGAGGGGTTAGTCCAGAGCCCTTCACGGGGAATTCGGCTACACTTTGGTATTATACATAGTGTTTAGTGTAATAGCCATATGGATGATTTTTGAGTGTTTAGTGATCTTGTGATTTCCATGTTTCATGAAAAATCCTTTGTTTTATCTTGAAGGATTTCTACTAGTTTTCAAATTTTCATAAACTAGTTCATATTCTTCACTTTGGTAGTGATTTTCATACATACTCTATTATCAAATCCATTTTTGAAAACCCCTACCATCTATGGGCGGTTGGATGGGAGACCATGATCAAGTATGTTCCTTCTTGAAAATCTTTTATAACTTATCTTGGTGGGTGGTAGTTGATATGAGTTATACACTTGTCCTCACTTTTGTTATTTCAATTGGTATCGTTGATTCTTTCAATTGGTATCAATATGACATATTTTTTGTATACTCATATGTGTTTGTTTTATGTATGTATGCTTACACTTCATATAGTATCAATCTCAATTGGTATCTATTTCCTACATACATATATAGATGATTTATTTTGTGCTTATTATATCCCTATATCTTAAAGCACAAATTTTGGCTATGTTAAGCTTGAGTTTTTCATTGGTATCCATATACAAGCTTTATCATAATTTTAAGATTGCTAAGCTTGATTTTTTTAATGAATATCATGTTTCAATTGATTTAATTTTCAATTGGTATCTTATTTCAAGCCTATGCATATTTTCTTTTGGTATTTCATAAAGGGAGAGAAAAACTCGTATTTTATATTTCAATTGGTATCTGGTTTACCATTGTTCTTGTTTCCCACTCCCTAACTTTATGATGAAAAATGATTAAAGAATTAATGTCGATTTCTTTCATTGGTATCATATGCTTTTTATGAAATTTATTTACAATATGTATCAAGATGCATTTGTTTACACAAAAATTGGTAATCTACCTTTTGATAATGATGATTTGTTTTAATACCTTGGTTAATATTGTCATATCACAATTTTACTTTTCAATTGGTATCACTCCTTTTTGGTTCATTGTGTCTAACAAAAAGGGGGAGAAGAATTTATTTTTGCCCCTTTGTTGATGATTGACAAAAAGGGGGAGAGAATTTGAGTTTAATATGCATGTTGTTTTATGTTTTGTTTTGAGTTTAATTTAATCGGTATCAAAGAGCTTTAATTTTATTGATATCAAAGAGCTTTGTTTTGTTTTTAATGAGTATCAAGAGTTTTAGTTCTTTACATATTTATTTGGTGTCAAGAGCTATTTGTTTTATTTGTAAAAGCATGTTTATTTGATTAGAGCATGAGGTTTATTGTTTAATGTTTTATTGAATATGTTTATTGCTTATCCCTATGCATGAGTTAAGGGGGAGCTTCTTTGAAGCTTAACTTTAATCCATGCATATATAACTCCATGAGTTTTGTCATCATCAAAAAGGGGGAGATTGTTGGCCCAAAGGGCTTCCACTCTAGTTTTGATGATGATTAACTCATGTAGTTATGTGTACTAATAATCTTGCAATGTTTAAGTTTCAGATATTTGACAAGATATTAGTTGGTGAAAGCTTCCACACATCTTTCACTTGTTGATTCAAGAGCCCGAGCGTCAAAGATTATATATAGCCTTGCTCGGTGAATCAAGGAGTTTTGGATCGAGTCGACTTGGAGATTGCGCTCTACAAGAAGACTTAGGTATCCATAGTTTTAGTTTGGGTTTAGATCGTAATTGTAAAGATTAGTATAGTATGATAAGCTCAAGTTCACAACACACACGTTTTATGTTTTGAATATTAGTTTTTGTTTTTGGTTTAACCGATCTTGGTTTACATGAATAGAGTTTATATCAAAACAAGTTTACATGGTTTAAATGTATATTAGATTTGTTCTATTCACATACATGCTTCAACTACTTAGACAAACTTACTTTGATATACATATTCATGTGTTTTAGGTTTTGATATTTCTAACAAAACATATTTTGGATTTAAAGACAAAAACTATGATATATATATGTTTCATGTATATTGGATTTCTATCCGTATGCATCATGCTTAAATGTAGTTTAATATCATGTTTTTGTATTTGGACGAATTTTGGACAAAATGTATTTTCTATTCAAAAATTCAAGTTTTAGAAAATACGGTTTTTGGTTTTTGGCAAAATCTGCTTGACACCCTTCTATAGTTATTATCATAACTTTTTATTTTTATATTCAAATAACATGATTTAACTTGAATTTCAAAGATAACTTTCAGATCTAAATTTCATATTTAGTAACCATTTTCTGATTCTAATTTTAAAGTTGTCAAATATTTGGTTGAAATCTGTTCTTGTTCTGAAAACAGTTTACAGTTTCTGTTTTGACACCTGTCAGTATTTTATTGATAACTTTCGCATCCAAATTGATATTGATTTGATTTAAGTTGCATTAGAAAGTAGACTTCAATATCTACAACTTCATCCTACATACTTATGTCCAAATTCGAACGTTTTAGACCTCAAAAATGTGTTCCAATCTGACCTATTTTGCTGTCTGCCAGGTTTGGCCGGTCGACTGGTACAGTCGACTGGGCCAAGCTACCGGTCGACCGGCCAGTCGACCGGACATGCACAAAACTGTGCACGTCGGCTGTTTTGTAGACGGTCGACCGTGCGGTCGACCGACTGAGAGCAGATTGCTCTCGGGTTGTTCGGGTCGACCGACCAGTCGACCGGCAGCTGTCTAACAGCTGTTTTTTTGACCGTGGACGGTCGACCGTGCAGTCGACCGGAAGGCTATTTCTGGCAGTTTTTCTGCCAACGGCTATTTTCCAGATTTTTCTATAAATAGCCCATTTGAGATAGTTTTTCTTCAAGACTTTTTGTGCGAATTTTTCCTGATTCTCTGGTGTTTTCAAAGCAATCAAAAGAAGTTTTTGTGCTTGATTTGAACAATCTATTTTGGTGTTTATTAGGGTTTGGAAAATTCAAAGAAAGGGTATTTGGGAAAAGCATGTGATTGAACTACTCTATATTGATTTCTTGATTTTTCCCAAGGATTTTCTTTGTGAATTCTGATTTCCATTCCTTTGGTTTTCTCCACACTTGAGCTAAAGTCTACTATCTTTTCTATTAGAATTTTGTGGGAGAAAAAGATATTGTTTGTGGTTGTTGTTGTGACCACCAAGTTGTAACCCAATCTTTTCTTAGCTTTGTGCTTTGGGTTGTATCCCTCTAGTAGAGAGGTGATCCTTGTATTGGTTGGTGATTGGGAGTTTGTTGTATTGGTTTGGTTTTTGCCTCAAGGAGGAGGTTGCATTTGTTGGCTTGGAGTTGTGCCTCAAGGAGGAGGTTGTGATTGTAAAGAGAGGAGTTGGGTACTCCTTGTGAGAGTTCTTCGTGGACTTAGCTAGTGGATTAGAAATCCTTCGTGTGTCGAAGGCGGGGATGTAGAGCTGGGTGCTCGAACCTCGAAACATATCTTTGTGTTTGCAATTGATCCATTGACTCTCTCTCTATCTCTCTCTTTACTTTGTGCCTTGCAATTATTTACTTTGTGCATATTGTTCATCATACTTGCTTGGCTTGGTTGTGTGTGCATCTCTAGTTGATCACACTTGAGTGTATTTGCAATTAGATTTTTAATTCCGCATTTAGTTCCATTGATTAGCATCATCACCTATTCACCCCCCCTCTAGGTGATTTACAGTCAGGTGGTAGCATGCAGGAGTGAGATGTCAAGTAATAGCATGTCAGATGGTAAGCACAGTAGATATCACTATCATATATCTTAAGACAGGAATAAATACAAGTTTCAAACTCTTCACAGCCATCAAGATAAGAATAATAGTTGAATTATCAAGTAGACAAGCGGGCATGCAAGCAAGCATACATCCAAGCAAAGCTAAGTAAGCTGGAGCGAAATAACGTGCAGTACTAGACGCTATTTCGTTCTGAGTGGTTACCGCTCGCGGCAATGCTAAACGCATACGAGGGAGCTAGCATATGAATGCTATTCTATCGCGTGTGGCGAAGCCGTGCTCATGGTGTAACTATACTTGAACAGAGTTAGTGGCAAAGCGTTGAACGCTAGATCCGCCTACTAGGCGTAGTTAAAAGACTTGATGGTCTGAACGCACTCGTCTTTAAGGAAGTGGGTGAGAGCCCAAAGGCTAATAAGACCAAAGGCAGAGTAGATACCTCAGAAGTGTTAGTACCAAACACACGCATATAATAGGTGATAACTAATCTATCGGTAAAGTGGTGAAGCCGGAGGCTGAGTAAGACAAGAATAAGGTCAGCGAGTAGACAAGCAAATAATCAAGCGAAGTTAGACAAGCTGAAGTGAGGCTGGCATACATCGCTAGAGGTTATCATGCTCGGCCTAGTTACCGCTCGTGGCGATGCCACGATAACGTACTGTTGGCCCAAAGGCCATTAGCCTTAGTTTTGATGATAACAAACAATATGTAGTTATGTATTAACAAGTTTGTTTAATTAAATTTCAGGTAAAATTATATGTTGTATTTTGGCTCCATCATAAGACTCACACATTTGAAAGCCAAGAAGATTTAGATCCCAGAGCCTAAGCACACTAGAAGAACTCAAGGATCAAGCAATCTATAGAAGACTATTACAAGATTTGTATTTTTACTTTTTCTATTTTAGATAGAATTGATAGTCATTTGTTAAAATCATGATGATAGAGGTTGATAGCTTTTGGGATTGACACACACACACACACATTTCCTATTCCTTTGTGTTTTCAAACAAAAGTTTACAACTATGTTTCTCACCGTTTTCCTTATCGAGTTTTAGAAAAACAAAATTTCAGAAAATCAAGTTTCAGAAAAATAAGTTTTGGAAAACTGGTTTTCGTTTTAGAAAAGATATTTTGTCTAAATATGGTTCTAATTTATTTGGCGTTGATCCATGATCGCACTCTAATTCTTCAAGTCCCTAGAACTCTATTTATACTTATATATCAAAAGAATTTTGATTGGAAAAAGATTGGTTCTGTAAAGATATCAAAGTTCTATTTTTGGCCCTTCGTCGGTCGACCGGATGGTCGACCGTAGGCTGAGCTAAATTGCTCTATCGGTCGACCGGGCGGTTGACCGACATGCACCAAAGTGCAAACGTGCACTTCGGTCGACCGGGCGGCCGACCGTCTGCAAGAGCAATGCTCTCTGTTGGGTACGGTCGATCGACAAAGAGTTTTTACTCTCTGTTTGGGAACCACGGTCGACTGCCCGTTCGACCACTTTCCCCAACGGTCAAAAATCCGACCATTGGCGGTCGACCATCCGGTCGACCGACAGCAGGATTTCCTGCTGAATTGGCTCCCAACGGTTAGTTTCTAATTTGTCCTTTTCTTGGTCTTGTCCCAACGGCTCCATAGCGTTTTCTACCCTTGCTTTCATCCCCTATAAATAGTGAGACTATGAAACAACTCCATAACAAGATTTCTAAGCCTTAGATCAAAGTTTTTCATAGTTTAGCCTCTTTGCAAAAGATTTTCTCTTGAGCCAACTATTTCTAAAGATTTGGTGTTTTAACTTGAGCCTTTCCTCTACTTCTCCACTAGCTATTTTTCACTACACAATCCCAAGGAGTTTTACTTCCTCATCTTGGTTATAGAGTTGTGCTTATGAGCTATCTTTGTGGTCAAGAGTTGATCACCAATTTCCTTCGATTTAGAAGTTGTAGAGGTTGCGGCCTCGAGCGAGCTAGTGAGCTCCAAGTTGGTGTTGCGACACTGTGAGAGAGGACAAGTGTGTTCGAAAAGTTCTAGTGAGAACTTGTAACCGTTGACGATCCAGTGAGATCGGTCATAGTGGAAATCCTTCAAAGTTATGAAGGCGGAAACGTAGAGCAATGGCTCGAACCTCGAAATATATCCTTGTGTTTGCGATTGCTTACTATCTCTCTAAACTCTACTCTCTCTTTACTTGCACTCTTATTGTTTACTCTATTGCAAGTTTTATCTAATTGTATTTGCTTATTGCTAGGTTACTAGCAAGTTATTTTTAGTTCCGCATTATTTACCATTAAGTATAGCCATCTCCTATTTACCCCCCCTCTAGGTGATTTTCAATCGGTATCAGAGCCTAACCCTAGCTTTTGGTTTAACCACCTTAGGGAGATCCTTTTTATTTGGATATATTCATTTCTTGCATCTATTATTTGTTTGTACACTAACTTGATTTCATGGCATCACACGACTTTTCTAGCATCAAGTCCCCATCCAAATTTGATCGGTTGAACTTCCTATTTGGAAGATCAAGATGAACCTATTTCTCAATTCTTAGGAGTTAGAGTTGCTAAGGCGATAACCAAGAAATTTGTTGAACCTTACTGTAATAAGGATACATGGTCCGACGCAACTGCCAAGGACTATGAAGCAAATGCCAAAGCCCATATGCACTCACACAAGCACTTAATGATGATGATCTTTCTCGTGTAATAAACTGTAAATCTGCTTTTGAAGTTTGGAATGATCTCATAATCACTCATGAGGGAACGTCTCAGGTCAAAAGATTCAAAATTGACTTGCTTTGTTCTCAATATGAGAATTTCTATATGCTTGAGAATGAATGCATTGTTGAAATCCTCACTCGGTTCACCAAAATAACTAATGGCTTATCTTCTTTAGGTGACAAGATTGACAATGACCAAAAGATTCGGAAGGTCATTAGAGCTCTTCCCAAATCTTAGGAAGTCAAGGCAACTACCCTCAAGAAGCTTAACGATAGGGAGGAGATGGACTTTTCCAGCTTCATCGGTAATCTCAATACCCATGAGATGGAGATGAATGTGAGAGAAGAAAGGGACACTCCAAAGAAAAAAGCAATAGCTTTCAACGCGACTCCGTCCTCTTTTAATGAAGATGAATCGTCAGAAGATGAGGATGAGGACTTTGCCATGCTCATTAGAAAGTGGGCAAGATGTTCTATAAAAAGGGAAGACAAAGAACTTCCGGAGAGGAAGACCTCAATGAAGACTTGAAAAGAAGAAGAAGGAAATGGGTCCTTACTTTCATTGCAAAAGGACGGAACATCTAATTGCGGATTGCCCCTCACTACAAGTCATGACCTCCAAGAATGTCTATAAGAAAAAGAAGGGGATGGTGGCCACATGGGATGATTCGGAGACGGAATCCGAAGAGGAGATTGACACCGCACACATGTGCTTCATGGCACACGGTGATGAAGCTTCCAAGGTAAATCTTGAAAACTCATTAGCAGATGATGATTTGACCATGGATGAATTGGCACGTTTTTTTGAAGAAGTTCAAAATAGATATGAAATTTTCCTTGTTCAAAACAAAAAATTGAAAGAGGAAAATGATCTTTTAAAGAACAAGTTTGAAATTGTTTTAAATGAGAAAAATAATTTATCAAAGTCTTTTGAGAAAATGATAATTGATTTTAAAAAATACAAAACTACACATAAGGGTAAAAGCCCAAATATCTCTTGTAATAAAGTGAATTTTTAAATATTCAAAAATGCATTGAGGTGTTGACACAACATTGAAAAAGTGTACTTTTGATATGAACAAGTTTGCCTCTATGTTTTTCAAAGGAGAAAAACCCAAAGGAAACACACTTCGCATGCATCTAACACACATCATACACATCAACACAAGCATACTTTTATGTATGGTAAAGTATATACTTGTGCACATTGCGGCCGTAAAGGCCATTTGGCTAAATTTTGTTATGCTAAACTAAATATGCAAAATAAGAATGTTTGGGTTCGAGAAAGTACTAACCCCATAGGACCCAAAAAGATTTGGGTACCAAAGAACACACCAAATTTGATTGATACAGGTGTGTCATCCTCCTCCAAGACTTAGGGAGAGTTGGTGCCTAGGTGATGGATTCATCGAAGCTCAACGAATCAATCGTCACTTGCATAGCTATCAAAGAGGCACCTATTTTGGAGATTGCCCGTAGTTTTGTAACTTCTCCACTTAAATATTTCTAGTCTAGCTAGATCCTTGCATGTATTAAGTAAGATAGATTTATTTATTTATTTCTTTGTGTAATATATCCTTTGTTGTGTAGACTTGCATACTCTTGTTTTTATATTCTGTCTAGTCTACTAAGTTGATTTTAGCCCTGTTTTGATTACCTATATGTAGAGTGTTTCTTTAAAAAAAAGATTTTTGTATCTAATTTCAAATATGAATATTTTATTTTTAACCATATTTAAGCAAATAAATAAAGATAGCAATTACGCACCTCAACTCTTATCTAGAGAAAGATGAGGAGAAGTTCAGAACCCGTAACGGGTATTGGACTTCAATATCTCTATTTATTGCTTAAATAATGAGTTAAATATTAAAAATTATATTGTCTATTTAATAATAATATCATATTTTTGTGTGTTTTCATGCCAATAAGATTTTTGGTGTATTTCCCTTGATTTATGTATAATACATACCTATAAAACCTTATTTTCAAAACCCTTTAAAAAAAGTAGTTTTTGGGCAGTTCCGGTCGATCTTCTGGTCGACTGAGTAGACCTGGCACAATACCGGTCGATCGATCGGTCGACCGACTTAGCCTGAAATTCAAAAAAAAAATGTCTGACCCGAAGCCGGTCGACCGGCCGGTCGACCGATTGAAACCGAATTTGGTCTCGATTTACTACGGTCGACCGGGAGTCGGGTATACTGTTTTACCCGATTATATATAAAACCCTAAAAACCCCTAAATTCTCTCATCTCATTCCACCGAAAACCTTTTCTCCCCTCTTCAATTCTCCTCCTCCTAACTCAATCTAACCCTTTCTAATCTCTTCCAATCCAAAATTTCTCCTACAAAATTTGTTCAAATCCTTTTCAGGCTCCAGAACTGACAATTTTCAGGGATTTCCTTAAATTTTGAAGGTATAACCAAATTTCTTCCTTAATCTTTTCAATTTCCTTAATTATTCTAGTTTATCTATCTTTATTCGTGCTTTTTATCTTGATTAGTGTCTTTATTATGTCCAAAAGATCCATATCTGAGAAGGGGAAAGCCCCTGAATCCTCTTTCAACCCCTTTGTTTCACAAAATGCATCTCACAGATTTTCAATTATCCATAATAAAATTGTTATATCTGGTAATACTGTGGTGCTTAGTAATTTGAGCACCTTAATCTTTCTGTTATTTTGAGTACTAGCTTACTTGAACACTTCGTCAAAATCAAAGAGCCCATTTACCTTGAGCTTGTACATTATTTTACTCTAACCTGTCTTTTCAGAACAATCATATCAGATCTAGAGTACTTGGTAAGGATATCAACATTTCACTTGATAAATTTGCCTATCTGCTACACCTCTCCTATGAGGGGGTAAATATGTACAATGTTGACTAACACGATTTTGACTATCCTGACGGAGAGTCTGCCCTCACCATCTCCTTGTTGCTTCATGATGGTGAGAATCCTACTTTAGTTAGGAATGAGGAGGTGAAGTATTATACACTCATCACCCAAGTCCTGGCTAAAATAGTTTTCTATAGCCTCCTGCCAAAATCAGGAGAGTATAGTCATGCTAGGGGTTCTGCTCCTCTTTTGATCTATTGCCTTCTGAAAAGTTTTAGAGTCAATATACCCAAACTCATCATTGACTACATGACTTCTGATCATCTCCTGATCCCAAACCGGCACTTGCCCTTTGGGATGCTTATCACACGTCTTTTGAAGCAATTAAAATTTGATCTCTCCACTGAACGGTCCATCGAACCGTCAGCTGATATTATAACACTCTCTTCAAAAGGATGCATATTAGGCAGCATGCCCCTGCTCCTCAGCCCCATCCTATTGTCTCTGCTATTGTTGGGGAGATTCTGCCTCCTCGTTTTAAAATACCACAAGTGCACGGTCGTTCGATGTAGCACTTGAGGGTCAATCCACAGGGACAAGTGGTTCTTTTGGTTTCAACACTTTTAGGCGAATTAGGTAAAAAGTTTTGGGATAGTTTTGTTCTGAACTATGTGTTAATTTAGAAAAGTCAAGCACCTAGAGTTGAATCCCTAAACTAGCCTCTGTAAGATCACCTAGAGGGGGGTGAATAGGTGATGGCTAATCTAATGGTCACTTATGAACAAATAATGCGGAATTAAAACTAAGTTGACCAAATTAAAACTTCTTTTAAATTTAACACTTATGTATAACCAAGAGTGTTGCCGAATTCCCCTTGCGAGGCTCTGGACAAGCTCCTCTAGATTCCCCTTGAATGGGTTGAGGTGCCGCGTTGGCTCTCTTGGTTGAATACTAGTGTTAACAACAATCCCAAGCAAGTATGAATATCAATTATGAGCACAAGGGAATATATCATGCATATATAAGATGAACACAATAAATTGAATGCAAGATATAAAATAGAGACAAAGAGAGAGAGAGGGAAGAGTAAGCAATCGCAAACACAAAGGGTTTGTTTCGAGGTTCGAGCACACTTGCTCTACATCCCCGCCTTCGACACACGAAGGATTTCCACTATGCAAGATCCCACCGGATCTCTCCTCGGTGCCGTACACCTACAAACCTCGGACTCCCAAGTCCCGTACACACGCAAGTCCACCGACTCGCCGAGGCCTCACCTCGAACCACCAAGAGTTCACAACCGAACTCCAACCACAACGAGCACACTTGCCCGCTTCCACAAAGTACAAAGAAAGGATCTCTTTGATGATCACAACACTTGATCACCTAAAGAGCACTCTCACTACAACACACCTATAGGAATATCTAGCAATGGAAAGCTCAAGTGTGGTGTGAGAAAAGCAAGGAAAGACTATGGTGAAAAACTCAAAGAATCACTTAACACTCTCTTGATAAAAACTCTTCCTTTTGATTGGAAGTATTTGCACTAAAATCTTGTAGAGAAACTCTTCTAAAAGTATCAGAAAAACTGCTCAAGAAGTCTCAAAAATCTTAACCTCAAAACAATAGACAAAACCCCCTTTTATAGGCTCCCAGAAAATAGAGCCGTTGGGGCTGTGTCAGTGCTGTCGGTCGACCGCCGGTCGACCGGCCAACGGTCATTTTTCTGACCGTTGCAGCCACCGGTCGACCGGCTCGGTCGACCGATCCACTGGAGCAGAGTGCATTCTCTCTATCGGTCGACCGGTCCGGTCGACTGATATTTCCAGAGAGCAAAGCTCTCTTGGTCGGTCGACCGACCCGGTCGACCGGCCACTATGCTGACAACGTGCACAGGGCTGTGCACATCGGTCGACCGGACCGGTCGACCGGTTTGGCCTGTCAGCCAGTTTCCAGGTCAGAAAACAGGATTTAAAAATCTTTTATAAAATCCTAAAAATACATAGAAATTCTACAAAAATAGTTTTACCATATACTTGAAAGAACAAACATGCTTGCACAAAATCAAGACATGTTATAGATGTTTTGGTCTATTTTTTGTAACTTGGAAATATTAGCTCAATAACTAAAAGGTATTTTTCCAAAACATGTTTTTCCAAACTTGTTTTTCTAAATCTTCATCAAATACAAAAACAAGATATTTGAGTTCATTTTAAAGCATGGTGTGTATGGATATGATCCACTACACAATTAAGATGTAATATCTAGTTTTTGATATAAAGCTCTAATCATGATTTTGGTTTAAAGATATGAACTATGAAATACCAAAATCCAAGATAAATATTTTGTCTCAAAGAAATCTTTGTTCTAAATAAAAATTCTTTTCTAAACATAAAAATCTTTTATGAAAGCACTTTAAATCAAGAGTTCTAATCAAGAGTGTGTGTGTGATATAGACTTGAGCAATCCACCAACTATCTATATCCTTTACATTTTTACTAAAACAAAAATACAAAATTCTATACCTAGACCCAAGTCTTCAACTTCTTGAAGTCTTCCCTTGAAGGCTTCTCATCTTCTTGACTTGGTCCAAGCTTGATCCAAAAACTCCTTGGATCACCACATGCAAGCTCCAAATCTTGTTCTTTTATCCTTTGTTGAGCTATGCACCTACTAAGATCTTGATCATGAATCTGTCACTAATTAAACACAAGATCATTAGTAACTATAACTACATGAGTTGATCATCATCAAAACTAGGGTGAAGGGCCTTTGGGCCAACAATCTCCCCCTTTTGATGATGACAAAACTCATGGAGTTATATATGCATGGATTAAAGTAAAGCTTCAAAGAAGCTCCCCCTTAACTCATGCATAATAAATAAGCAATAGATATTCAATGAAGCACATAAAAATGTATGCAAATGAATGCATGTAAACAAAACAAATCTTTTATTTCTTGTGATGCATGAGTAAAAGCACAAGTATAAAAACTCAAAATCATCTCAAAATCTTTCTCTCCTTAAGTAAGGAACAAATACTTCTCCCCCTTAAGGAAATCATGCATACTTCTCCCCCTTAAGGAAATCATGCATATAACTCAAATACTTCTCCCCCTTTTTGTCAATCATCAACAAAGGGTTCAAAGTTCCAACCATCAAACAAATTTTCTCCCCCTTTTTGTTAAAAACAAAGAGATCAAGGAGGGTTAAATACAAATCAATCAATAAAATTTATATGCGATATAAATTCATGAAGAGGAAGACGTTAAGTTAGCTTCCCGACACATATACATTACATGAAGGAGGGATGACAAGCCCTAATTCACATAACGTATAATATGTCATGCATAAGAGGAGATGTGAAGCTCCCCCTACACACGTATATCATGAAAAGAAGAGTTGTCAAGCTCCTCAAATTATAATATACTCAACATGAATCTATATGTAGAAGAGATGTTAAGCTCTCCTTGCATATAGGCAATACAAATTAAAAATTTTGAAATTTTCTTATGAAAACAAAATTTTGAAATATCTTAAAATACAATATTTTCTTTTAAGGTACCAAATGTAGAACAACCAAATTTTGAATTTTGATACCAATTATGAAATATAATGCATAAGCTTGAAGATAAATAAGATTTGAAGTAAGCTTAGCATTAACAACTTTGTGCTTTAAAAATATAAGTCCATTTAGATACAAGCACACAACAAATCATATATATGTATGAAGAACTAATATCAATTGAAGGTGATACATACATATATGGAAAGCAAAAATATGAGTATATACATACGAGTCAAATTGATACCAATTGAAAATATCCAATGATACCAACTGAAAATTAAGCTTAAGTGTATACATCATATAATCTACCATATGAAGAATTCGAACTAGTTAAATGAACTTATTTTAAGAACTAGTACGAGATCCTTCCATCAAGGAATAAGTTAAAAAGTTTTTCATGAAAGATCAATGAAACACAAGGCACTAAAAACACTCTAATCCATAAGGTCCATATTTTCAAAAATGAGTGTACTAATGTTATGTGAAACATGGCATCATGAAAATTGCAATAAAACTCACTATTCCTTCAAATCATAAATTTTGAATTCTTGAAATCCATCACAAAGAAATTTTATTGTACCAATTTAAAAACACAAAATTTTATTAAAAACAAAATTTATATTTCAAGATATATGTATGTTTTGTCAAGACATTAAGTATACATACATATCCTTAAAATACAATTGAGTCCATATAAGTAGGTTTGCATTAAAGGCAAATGACTCAAGAGGTATCCATGTATATCTTAATGTTTTGGCAAGACAAGCATATACATGAAATGAAAAGCACATGGTCAAATCACAAGTCCAAAATGGGAATACAAGTTTGAAGATGTAATTATCATCAAAACTAATCAATACAAGCACATCTAATGGGTTCAAATAAGCATTCAAGTACACATATCAATAGATTTATTTGTGCCCATAATATGTAAAAGTATAAATCATAGTGTTGACAAAAACTAACCTTTAAACTAATATTCAAATCATGAAGTACAAATAAATTTTGAGAAAACAAAAGGATTTATCCATAAAAATAGAATCATGTGCAATACTTGAAGAATAGATAACTAGTTTAAATGGATTTTTGACAAACTAGTTAAAGATCCTTAAAAAAATAAGATCATATGTATTTCATGAATACTACTAAATACATAAAAGTTCAAGCACTCATATTCCATAAAGCTCCAAATTATATATTTTCTTAAAGATTGAGTGTTCAAAAGTTATGTAAATAGTATCTACATGAAAATAGTCATTGAAGCCCAAAACGATCATAAGTCAAATTTTTAACAACAAATCATGAAAAATCATTTTTCACTAAAATCAACAATTTTCATGGTATATGTATGGTTTATACAAATCTAACAATATGCATACATATCCCAAAAAATAAAAGAGTCTATTAAATGTTTGCATGAAGGCAAGAGACTCACGGGTATACATGTATATTTATTAGATTTGAATTAAGCATGCATATACATGAAGTAAATCACAAAATTGGCAAAAACATGTATAAAAGAGAATCATCAAAACTAGATTATACACATGCATAGAGTGGATACAAGTGAGCATGAAGTTCAATCATATATGAGTCAATTGTAATTCACTATGTGTACATGTATAGATACAAGTTTGATATATTCTACATCTAAGCATGTAAATACCACATAAAGCACACAAAATCTTAAAACATGAACATGCTATGAATATGATAAAAGTATAAAGCATGTACATAAATAAAATAGGAGTTTAGAGGTTGTTACCAACTCCAAAGCTCCAAGTATGGTGGTTGTCCCACCAAGCTCCTTGATAGTGATGCAACCAAGTGTATGTCCATCATGTCCATTGCAACCACTACCAAGGTACCAACCTTCTCACGTTTTGTGAGATCCCACACCTACATCAAAATCAAAAGGTGGGGGTTTTGGTACCCATGTTTTCTTGGGTCCTTTGGGGTTAGCATTGTTGTAAGGAACCCAAATCTATTATACTTAGCAAAATATAAGTATGGTTTCTTATCAAAACAATATTTTGCTAGATGGCCTTTGCGACCGCAATGTGTACAAATGTACACCTTAGCATGATGCTTATGAGTGTGATTGTGATCGTGATGTGCACCATAAGCATGAGCATGATGAGTATGATGATGTGCATGAGCATGGGGAACTTGTTTCTTTTGAAACAAAGATTCCAACTTAGAATGATTGAATGCACATGTGCTCAAATTAGAGCTCAAATTATTCATCTTATTTTTCATATTCTTAATCTCATTAGATGTGGCATGAAAAGCATGATGAGATGAAGAATCATTTTTCTTTTTCTTTTTACAAACATTATCTTTTTCTTTTTCAACAAATTTTCTTTTTAAAGATTTATTTTCTTCCAAAATACTTTCTTTTTGTTTTTCAACCATAGCAATATTATCCTTCAAAATAGTGTTCCCTTCACATAAATCATTCAATTTAGACATAAGGGAAACATTCTCATTTTTCAAATCATTATTTTCTTTTTCTAAACATGCAGTTTATTTCTAAAAGAATCATTTTCTACATGCATGCAATCAATGTTCTTTTTCAAAATCTTGTTATCTTTTTCTAAGCATGCAATGTTATCTCTAAAAGAGTCTTGTTCTATATGCATGCAAGCAAGTTCCTTTTTCAAATTTTTATTATTCTTTTTAATCATGTCATATTTTTCAAGTATAAGATGACAAAAGGTAGTGAGCTCATCATATGACATGTCCTCATCATCGGATTCGGAATTTACCTCAAGGGGGTTATCCCCTTGGACCATAAAGCATGTGTTGGAGGTGTTGCTTCCAACATCCGAATCGCTCCCGGCATAATATAGATCCTTTTCGTCAAGGGAGGTGATGATGTTCCAAGCTACAAAAGCCGAATCAATATTAGCAACCCTAAATAAATAATCATCATTTAGGGTACTCTTCAAAGCATTTAAGGCTTTTGCATTACCCTCAATATACTTGCTATTGTTAATATATGAATCATTAATGTAGCAAGATAGACATGAATGCCTAGGGCCTTGAGGAACAAGGACATCTTAACCTTCCAAATTTGGATGTTAAGGATGTCAAAGGTGGGTGGTGACATAAAGTCCATGGTGAGGTGTGTGTGTACAACAAATATTGTGATTAGCCCAAATGTAGGATCTTTAACTCTTAGGTTGTTAGACCCTTATCAAGAGCACTAGCTCTGATACCAATTGTAAGATCACCTAGAGGGGGGGTGAATAGGTGATGGCTAATCTAATGGTCACTTATGAACAAATAATGCGGAATTAAAACTAAGTTGACCAAATTAAAACTTCTTTTAAATTTAACACTTATGTATAACCAAGAGTGTTGCCGAATTCCCTTGCGAGGCTCTGGACAAGCTCCTCTAGATTCCCCTTGAATGGGTTGAGGTGCCGCGTTGGCTCTCTTGGTTGAATACTAGTGTTAACAACAATCCCAAGCAAGTATGAATATCAATTATGAGCACAAGGGAATATATCATGCATATATAAGATGAACACAATAAATTGAATGCAAGATATAAAATAGAGACAAAGAGAGAGAGAGGGAAGAGTAAGCAATCGCAAACACAAAGGGTTTGTTTCGAGGTTCGAGCACACTTGCTCTACATCCCCGCCTTCGACACACGAAGGATTTCCACTATGCAAGATCCCACCGGATCTCTCCTCGGTGCCGTACACCTACAAACCCTCGGACTCCCAAGTCCCGTACACACGCAAGTCCACCGACTCGCCGAGGCCGCACCTCGAACCACCAAGAGTTCACAACCGAACTCCAACCACAACGAGCACACTTGCCCGCTTCCACAAAGTACAAAGAAAGGATCTCTTTGATGATCACAACACTTGATCACCTAAAGAGCACTCTCACTACAACACACCTATAGGAATATCTAGCAATGGAAAGCTCAAGTGTGGTGTAAGAAAAGCAAGGAAAGACTATGGTGAAAAACTCAAAGAATCACTTAACACTCTCTTGATAAAAACTCTTCCTTTTGATTGGAAGTATTTGCACTAAAATCTTGTAGAGAAACTCTTCTAAAAGTATCAGAAAAACTGCTCAAGAAGTCTCAAAATCTTAACCTCAAAACAATAGACAAAACCCCCTTTTATAGGCTCCCAGAAAATAGAGCCGTTGGGGCTGTGTCAGTGCTGTCGGTCGACCGCCGGTCGACCGGCCAACGGTCATTTTTCTGACCGTTGCAGCCACCGGTCGACCGGCTCGGTCGACCGATCCACTGGAGCAGAGTGCATTCTCTCTATCGGTCGACCGGTCCGGTCGACTGATATTTCCAGAGAGCAAAGCTCTCTTGGTCGGTCGACCGACCCGGTCGACCGGCCACTGTGCTGACAACGTGCACAGGGCTGTGCACATCGGTCGACCGGACCGGTCGACCGGTTTGGCCTGTCAGCCAGTTTCCAGGTCAGAAAACAGGATTTAAAAATCTTTTATAAAATCCTAAAAATACATAGAAATTCTACAAAAATAGTTTTACCAATATACTTGAAAGAACAAACATGCTTGCACAAAATCAAGACATGTTATAGATGTTTTGGTCTATTTTGTAACTTGGAAATATTAGCTCAATAACTAAAAGGTATTTTTCCAAAACATGTTTTTCCAAACTTGTTTTTCTAAATCTTCATCAAATACAAAAACAAGATATTTGAGTTCATTTTAAAGCATGGTGTGTATGGATATGATCCACTACACAATTAAGATGTAATATCTAGTTTTTGATATAAAGCTCTAATCATGATTTTGGTTTAAAGATATGAACTATGAAATACCAAAATCCAAGATAAATATTTTGTCTCAAAGAAAATCTTTGTTCTAAATAAAAATTCTTTTCTAAACATAAAAATCTTTTATGAAAGCACTTTAAATCAAGAGTTCTAATCAAGAGTGTGTGTGTGATATAGACTTGAGCAATCCACCAACTATCTATATCCTTTACATTTTTACTAAAACAAAAATACAAAATTCTATACCTAGACCCAAGTCTTCAACTTCTTGAAGTCTTCCCTTGAAGGCTTCTCATCTTCTTGACTTGGTCCAAGCTTGATCCAAAAACTCCTTGGATCACCACATGCAAGCTCCAAATCTTGTTCTTTTATCCTTTGTTGAGCTATGCACCTACTAAGATCTTGATCATGAATCTGTCACTAATTAAACACAAGATCATTAGTAACTATAACTACATGAGTTGATCATCATCAAAACTAGGGTGAAGGGCCTTTGGGCCAACAGCCTCAAGCGGTCAAGCTCGGTCTATCTGCTAGATCGTTATAAATAACCAAATTCCTACTTCTAACAGGCACATTAATTCTGAACACTAGATCTAAGCACAGGGCATTGTCCAATTATATGATCCATCAAGGTATGTAAATCGACAACTTAAATAAAATATGAAAAGAACAGTAAAACCCTAAGTATGGACCATTAACTCTAAACACATAGCCTGTCAAATATCTGGTTATTTTAGAAAATAATCTCCTAAAAGGTGTCGGTCAATTGATGTGCAAATGCTCCTGGTAAGGAGATCTACCGTTGACCACAAGATAATCTAATCTAGGTTCATCTCCTCTCGGCGCTTTAAACAAATTTAGCTACTCATGATGAAGTTAATAACAATATGGTCTAGTGAATAAAGCATGTCTCAATAATTAATCTACTCATTACTGAAAATAAATAATCAGATCAATTAAAATAAGCACACTAGTTGAATTTATTAAGTAAATCAAACTAATTAATTAAACTCAATTAAATGAATTACTAACACATTGATTACCTGAATGTGGCCCTGCCACCACTCACGCATGTGAAGAAGGCTTCATGTCTTCTTTGCATAAATTTACAGCCAAAGCAAAACCCCTCAACCAATTGCAAGCAAATGGACCCCACCAAATAATGCAACTCTTTTGTACAAGAAATATTGTGGAGGAAGTGGATCCATTGCATTAAAAGTACAGCCAAAATTGGTCATGAACAAAGCCTGCTGTCGAAAATTTCCTCCTTTAATATTCCTTCTTTATTAAAAACTAAACAAAATCTTAAAAATAAGAAAAAAACTAAAACCTAGATATAATTAATGGTAGGAGTACAATGAAGAAAAGGAAAAAAAATATAAAAAAATAAAACCCTAGGTGATCCCCCATACGGCAGCCACCCTCTCCTTTATATAATATAGGAGTTTTACAAAAAGACCCTTTGAAATATATCTATTACATAATAATTCATTTTCAATTCAGGCAGATTTTTTAAATGACCAATACAGGGAGTCAACTGGAGGAATCAGTCAAACTATCAACATGAAAGTTGTAGATTTTTGAATTCTCTTTCCGTAGACACGTGGATGACCTTTTTTGAAATTCTGTAGCCAAAGTTATGGCCAAAATACCGCAACATGCTGGGAAAGCATCCTCCAATCTTTTACAAATTGCGGGATTTAATTACTAAAAGTATCCGGATTTCTCTTTTTTTTCTTTTACCTGTTCCCTGCAAATATAATCAAATATACCCGAGTAGCATTATTTATATACAAATAATAGATAATTAGGAGCATAAAAATGATGTAAAATCATGCTGATCAAATACCCCACACCTATCTTTTGCTAGTCCTCGAGCAAAACTAATAAAAAGAAAAAGAAAAACTAAACTATCCTAACTCACTTTTGTAGGAATCACGGTTGCACTTAGTATGTGCAACAAGCCGTTAAACCTCTAGGTTACCCCTAGAGGACGAGTTTTGTCTCGTGAGGGTTTTCAGTAGATTACACCTACAAAATCCAAGAAAGTTAGAGATTAAGAAATAAATAAAAGTAAAATAAGGATAACCAAAATCAAGAAAAGAAAAACAAATCAATTTTTTTATTTAACTAGCTAGCAAGATCATCAATTTCTATGAGTTTTATTTTCAAGTAAAACCTCAATTCAAGATATCATATTGGCTATAAAATAAAGTCTCAAATCCATAACTTTACACCATATGTCCTAAGTTTCAGATTCTATGTACCCCGTGATCGTGTTGTAGTTCTTAAGCTTGAGAATATTTAATTACAACTTTCATACTTTTTTATTTTTTTTTGTGATAACAATTTTTTCCTTCTTTTCTTTTTTTAAGACTTTTTTTAACTATCTTTCGCGTAAATACCTAGGCTTCCGAGGTCAAGGCACCTAACTAATTGATAATCAAAATTATTATATTTTATAATATCTTGTATTATTAGGCTTTCTCAGCTATCCATATAGCGATCTTTGGGTGCTCTCAAACCAGATGGTCTTAAGGTAATAAGTGTGAAGACACTCCTGCGGACTTAATTACTCAAGCAACTGAGGCCACAAGATAAGACTTATTAATGTCTATTTTATTATATAATAAATCTTTTTTCTTTTTTTAGTTGTAATTAATATCCCAAGCCTATGAACTAATAGTGTAAGTGCTATTGGGTACATAATCATTTAGACTAAGTTTAGATGGTATGTCCGTTTTAGATTCTAATCTTTATTTTAAGACTTCATAACTCTTTCATCTTGATCTTATCATTAAAATCCACTCATAAATACTAAATCACTCACATACTAGCTAATCATTTGCAGAAAATTTTCAACTTTTTTTTTTCTTTTCTTTTTTTCAATTTATTTTTAGACTCCTAAAAGAAAATAAAGATAAAGAGAGAAAAAAAAAACCCTAAAATCAAAAAAAATAAAAAAAGACTCGTAAAAGAAAAAATATGTGAATCTCCCCCACACCTAAACCGTGTCATGTCCTCATGCACACAAATGAATATAGAGATAAAAATAATGTAGCATGTAATTTACACATCCAAAACATGCACACAATTATGATAATCATGCAATCCAAACATACAAAAGATATATAAATATAAACAATATGCTAGAATTAGAAATACTCACAGTGCACTAGAAAATCAAGCTGTCGAACCAACAAAAATTCTCCCTGTGTGTGGTGGATGCCTCCTTTCTTATCCGTATCACTTGTAATAAACTCGGCACATAGGTTAGACAAAGAGAAATGAAAGACTCACTAAAACTGACTCAACTAACTAAAAGAGAAATAAAAGACTCAACAACTAAAAGAAAAAAATAAAACAAATATTTACATATGTACAATTTCACAACTCCCCACACCTAGATCTTTCTAGGTCTATTCTCTCGAGCTCGCTTCCCATCATTCCAATAGGCTCTCTTCAATGGACAAAGTGGAGAGGTTAATCTTTTTGTCATCTTTAATTTCATCCTCTCAAACTTGTTCATCACTTTCCTCCATCTACTCCTTCTCTTCTTCCCATACCTCCTCACAAATTCATCATTTTCACACAATATAATTGGAGTGTCCACAATATGATTGCCTACGAATTTAAATTCATCCTCAAACATCACCTCAAAACTTAAATCGACAATTTTCTTTGGAGGTGTGTAACTAACCAAAGCATCCCAAACCGATTCATTCAAATATATGAGTTTGTCTTCAAATAGGTTTTCAGAGCTTTGATTAATTAGAGATTCTTGAATCAAGTTTTGAAAAGTATGATCATTGGTTGACTCATCGAAAGTGAAGATACTCAAATCGAGTTTTGTTTTCTCAAATAGAACTCTAAACTCAAGATCCTCAACACATGTTTTCTCATCATTGTGATCACACTCTTCAATAAAAGCTCATCAAGAAATAAAAGCTCATTATCCATGTAGGCATCCTCACAATTTTGATCAGTGTGCTCTATTTTCTCCATATGAGTGGATGCAATTTTTAGCTCCTCAAAACTTGTCTTTTCACAGAACTTAGAATATTCATCCTCAAATTTCTCTTGAAGCAAAAATTCATCATTGTCGCATTCATCTTCACAATAAGATTCGACTGGCTCCACATGAGTTGTATGTGTAGCTAAATAATTCTATTCACTTCATCCAGACACTGAGGATCATTATCACGTTTTACACCTCATAGACCTTCACAACTTTCTCAACAGGCTTCTCATGTTTAAGCTTTACAAATTGATTAAGATGAAATAATGGAGACTCAAAGGCATCTCGATGGAATGATTAGACATGTCACTATGGCCAACAATTTGCTCTTCGGGTCTAACAGTTTGGCCTTTGTTCATTTTATGAAAGTTGATGTGCTCTTGAATTGACATGGGTCGAGTCGGTAGTGGCTCAGGAACAGTTGACTAGAAAAGAGATCCTTCTCTTGCTCACTAACCAACTCATTTGCTGGCCTATTTAAGCAGTCTCTAATGTCATAGAGCACTTGTTTTGAAGTTTCCTGAAAGTTTCAAAAGCTTCCTCTAGTGTTGGTTCCTTGTCCACCTGATTGCCATTGAACTCAAATTGTGAAAGTTGATGGAACTCTTGAACTTGATCTGAACTTGTGGTTGAAATAGGTTGATTGAGATGAGTCATTATCTTATCCATGTGAGCACATGCCTCGATTAACTGCTGATTGGTTTTGACTATAGTCTGCTGCATGGCTTTAAAACTCTTCTCTAATGTGTTTTCTTCATGCTCATTGTTAAATACCCAAGACGGAGGTGATGGTTCAATGTAAGACCAATTAGGTTGAGAATTTTGACATGATTGATCTCATGAAAATTGAGGACAATTCCAACCCTCTGAATTGAAGTTTGATGGATAAGGCTCGCTCGTAGTTCCTTGAAATGTATGGAATTGATTTTGACCTAGTCCTAGCGAATACCCTATCGAAGGACACTGTTCTGAAGGATGATTTGGATCTTGACAGTGATGATAACTCATTTGATGGTATGAAGAAAATGAGTAGTTCGTAGGATGGATGTATTCATTAAAGTCAGGAAGAGAGGTTGGTGGATGGAAAGGAGGGTCTAGCCTATAAAATGGATCGTAACCAAATGAATTTGGATAGGCCATGGGAAAGGATTTTTTTAATTTTTTAATTTGTTTTATTTTTTGAATTTTTTTTGAATTTTTAAATTATTTTTTATTTTTTTACAATTCGGTATAGGTGTCAGAACTAAAGATAGAACACCGTATCCCCGGCAACGACGCCAAAAAAATATGGGGAGATTCTGTCTTCTCGTTTTAAAAATACCACAAGTGCACGGTCGTTCAATGTAACACTTGAGGGTCGATCCACAGGGACAAGTGGCTTTTGGTTTCAACACTTTTAGGCGAATTGGGTAAAAAGTTTTGGTATAGTTTTGTTCTGAACTATGTGTTAATTTAGAAAAGTCAAGCACCTAGAGTTGAATCTCCTAAACTAACCTCAAGCAGTCAAGCTCGGTCTATCTACTAGATCGTTACAAATCACCAAATTCCTACTTCTAACAGGCACATTAATTCTGAACATTAGATCTAAGCACAGGGTATTGTCCAATTATATGATCCATCAAAGGTAAATAAATCGACAACTTAAATAAAATATGAAAAAGAACAGTAAAACCCTAAGTATGGACCATTAACTCTAAACACATAGCCTATCAAATATCTAGTTATTTTAGAAAATAATCTCCTAAAAGGTGTCAGTCAATTGGGGTGCAAATGCTCCTAGTAAGGAGATCTACCGTTGACCACAAGATAATCTAATCTAGGTTCATCTCCTCTCGGCGCTTTAAACAAATTTATCTACTCATGATGAAGTTAATAACAATATGGTCTAGTGAATAAATCATCTCTCAATGATTAATCTACTAATTATTGAAAATAAATAATCAGATCAATTAAAATAAGCACACTAGTTAAATTCATTAAGTAAATCAAACTAACTAATTAAACTCAACTAAATGAATTACTAACACATTGATTACTTGAATGTGGCCCTGCCACCACTCACGCATGTGAAGAAGGCTTCATGTCTTCTTTGCATAAATTTGCAGCCAAAGCAAAACCCCCTCAACCAATTGCAAGCAAGTGGACCCCACCAAAGAATGCAACTCATTTGTACATGAAATATTGTGGAGGAAGTGGATCCATTGCATTAAAAGTACAACCAAAATTGGTCATGAACAAAGCCTGCTGCCGAAAATTCCCTCTTTTAATGTTCTTTATTAAAAACTAAACAAAATTCTTAAAAATAAGAAAAAACCTAAAACCTAGATACAATTAATGGTAGGAGTACAATAAAGAAAAGGAAAAAAATAAAAAAAAAAATAAAACCTAGGTGATCCCCCATACGGCAGCCACCCTCTCCTTTATATAATATAGAAGTTTTACAAAAAGGCCCTTTGAAATATATCTATTACATAATAATTCATTTTCAATTCAGGCAGATTTTTTAAATGACCAATACAGGCAGTCAAATGGAGGAATCAGCAAAAACTATCAACATGAAAGTTATAAATTTTCGAATTCTCTTTCCGTAGACACCTGGATGACCTTTTTTGAAATTCTGTATCAAAGTTATGTCCAAATACCGCAACATGCTTGGAAAGCATCCTCCAATCTTTACAAATTGCGAGATTTAATTGTTGAAAGTATCCGGTGTTGACACTTAAAAAAGACAAGATTCTTATTGATCCGAACAATGTCTATGAAAATCACCTAGAGGGGGGGTGAATAGGTGATATAGCTAATCTATGAACTCAATACGGAATTTAAAAACTTAATGCAATACACTCAAGTGCAATCAACAAGTGATGCACACACACCAAGCCAAGCAATTATGAATGCACAATATGAATAGTTGCAAGGCACAAAGTAAAGAGAGAGATAGAGAGAGAGTCAATGGATCAAGCGCAAACAAAAAGATATGTTTCGAGGTTCGAGCACCCAGCTCTACATCCCCGCCTTCGACACACGAAGGATTTCTAATCCACTAGCTAGTCCACAAAGAACTCTCACAAGGAGTACCCAACTCCTCTCTTTACAACCACAACCTCCTCCTTGAGGTAAGCTCCAATACAACAAAACAATCACCTCACAACTTGAGGGATTAGCACAAAGCAACACAAGGATCACCTCACAACTTGAGGGATACAACCAAAGGCACAAAGCCAAGCAAAGATTGGGTTTTTAACTTGGTGGTCTAAACAACAACCACAAACAATTTCTTTCTCCACACAAAGATCCTATAGAATGAGATAGTAGATTTTAGCTCAAATGTGGAGAAAACCAATGGAATGGAAATCAAAATCACAAAGAAAAATCCTTGGAAAAACTGAAACAAAGATATAGAATATGAATCAAAACTCTTTTCCCAAAAACCCTTTTCTTTGGTTTTCCAAACCCTAGCAAAAACTCCAAATAGATTGTTCAATATGAGTTCAAAAACTTCTTTTGATTGCTGTGAAAACACCAGAGAGTAGGGAAAAATTCGCACAAAAATTCTTAGAGAAAAACTCTCACAAATGGGGTATTTATAGACCCCAGAAAAATATAGCCGTTGTCAGCTGAAAATGCCAGAAATACACTGCCGGTCGACCGGTCCGGTCGACCGTCCAACGGTCAAATTCTGCCCGTTGGCAGCTACCGGTCGACCGCCCCGGTCGACCCAAACAAATAGAGAGCTCTGCTCTCAGACCTGGTCGACCCTGACGGTCGATCGTCCCGTGTCTGCCAAACGTGCACAGATCTGTGCACGTCGGTCGACCGACCCGGTCGACCGACTTCATGCCAAGTCGACTTGGTCAGAAGACTAGTCGACTGGTTGAAGCCTGGAATAGAAAACTGGGACAGAAAAACAGTTAAAAAATTTTGAAAAATCTTTTAACACTCCTAAAAATCACCAAAAATAGTTTTATCATTTTGCATTGATATATAAACATGTGGTAAAAAGTTTAGCTCAAATATCAATCAATATGAACTATTTTGTGTCTTATCATTTTTACAAAAAACCAAAACTGTATTTTCTAAAACTTGAATTTTGAATAGAAAATACATTTTGTCCAAAACTCTTCCAAATACAAAAATATGATATTTAAACACTTTGAAGCATGATGCATATGGATAGAAATCCAATATACATGAAACATATATATATATATCATAGTTTTTGTCTTTAATTCCAAAAATAATTTTGTTAAAACACAAAACCTAAAACACATGAAATAGGTATATCAAAGTAAGTTTGTCTAAAAGTTGAAGCATGCATGTATATAGAACAAATCTAATATACATTAAACCATGTAAACTTGTTTGATATAATATCTATTCATGCAAACCAAGATCGGTTAAACCAAAAACTGAAAACCAAAACATGAACGTGTGTGTTGTGAACTTGAGTATATCATACTATTCTAATCTTTACAATTTGGATCTAAACACAAAAACTAAACTATGGTACCGATGTCTTCTTGTAGAGCGCAATCTCCAAGCCGACTCGATCTAAAACTCTTTGATCCACCGAGCAAGTGCTATATATGATCTTTGACGCTCGGGCTCTTGAATCAACATGTGAAAGCTTCCAAATCATCTTGTTGAAGCTAATCACCAACTAATAACTTGATTAATGATCTGAAACTAAAATCACAAGATTATTAGTACACATAACTACATGAGTTAATCATCATCAAAACTAGAGTGGAAGGCCTTTAGGCCAACAGTCTACACTTGTTGACATTTACAAAAGACAAGCGACAGATAAGCTGACGACCAGTTTTCACCCATCTCCGAGGGACCAGGAAGCAACTTGGACTTCACTATCCAGCAAGCAGACAGTGAACCCAGATTGCCTCTAAACAGACCTCAGCAGGTCTAAGATGCTAGCACTTAGCATCACATGAGCCCAAAGGGATAGCCTCACCTGAGAGGCTAAGATCATCCAAACTTCGCCTTGAAACCATTCAAAGCTCCACCAGGAAGCATACATACATAAAAATATATGAGTATACAAGAAATGTCAAGATTGATACTAATTGAAAGAATTCAATGATACCAATTGAAACAACAATAAGATCAAGTGTATACATCATATTCCTATCCTCCCATTTCATGTTCAAGTTTACTATGATTTTCACTATAAAGCATACATGAGCATGATCTCCCATCCAACCACCCTTGGAAGGTAGGGGTTTTCAAAAATAGGTATGAAAATGTAGTATGCTGAAAAACTCTACCATAGTGAAGAATACGAACTAGTTATAGGAAAACTTTTAAACTGGTACGAAATCCTTCAAGCAAGGAATAAACCAAAATATTTTTCATGAAACACATGTAAATCACATGATCACTAAACACTCAAATCCATAAAGTCCATGTCATAGTCCCATGAAAACAAATCATGAGTAAACTAATAAAGTGAGTGAACAAGTGTTATGTGACACATAGCAACATGAAAATATTCAAATAAGCCCATGTGAAATTCCTTAAAACATTTACACATGAAAAACTAAATTTTATTTCCAATAGAAATTACCTAAAAATATGAAAATCATGAAAATCACCAATTGAAATCATCAAAATTTTCAAAACGATTTAACTTCAAGGCATATGTATGTCATGTACAAATTAAAGTATACATACATATCCTAAACACAATGAGTCCACAAAAGTATATGCATGAAGGCACGTGGCTCAAAGATGTACATGTATAATCAATAGTTGGACAAGATGGACATATACATGAAGTTAAAACACATGATCATGAAAACATATCCAAAATGAGGAATACAAGTCAAATGCAAGAATCATCAAAACTAGACTATACTAGTACATCAAGTGAATACAAATGAGCGTTCAAGCACAAACATATATAAAGGTCTATTTGTAGCTCACTAGTTGTACAAGTATAAATCCTAGTCTTAATGAAAACTAACATCTAAACATATATTCACATCATGAAGCATAAAACGACACATAGATCAACATGAAAATCACAAAAATGATCATAATAATCAAAAACATGAATTATTAAGAAACAAAAAGTCATAGTCAACCATATGATTAGCATGACAAAGACATGTGCATTAGATCTATGACTAACATGATAGCTAAAACATAAAGAGAACACAAAATATGGGTCCATACTAAACATGGGTGATCTCAAAAGCTATATATGCATGTCAAAGGTCTAATAAACATGGCATTCAACATACTAAACAAAACATGAGTCATCAAAACAAAACATCATAAACATCCATATTATCATTATGTATATGCATGTACATTAGATCTAGGGCATACATGATAGTACTAAACAAGGTGAGAACACAAAGATAAGATCCATATAAAACATGGGTGTCTCAAGTAACTAAACATGTATAACACTAATCTAATCAACATGACATAAGCATAATGAACAATAAAACAAGACAAGCTATGAATAGATGAACATAAAAAGCATGCAAATAAAAATAGGAGTTAGAGAATGATACCAAAACCGATGAAGGTGCATCTCTAGTTCTCCAAACCACGGTGGTCCCTCCCACCAAATCCCCTTGAGAGTGAAGCATCCAAATGGTTCTCTTTAAGCTTAGAACGCATCCACCTCAAGGCACCAATACTCTCACGTGATGCGAGAGCTCCACCTACATCAAAAAGTATAGAGGTGTCTTTGGTACCCATTTCCTTTTGGGTCCACGGGGGTTAGTATCCTTTCTAACCCAAACAAGATAGTGCTAAATTTTCATGATAAATACGATCATAAACAAATCTAGCAAGATGGCCTTTTCGGCCCACAATGTACATGTGTACACATGAGCATACATGTCATGGGTTGTGTCCGTGGAAAGCATGTGTTATGCCGTGTAGGATGTGCATGCAAAGATGGACCTTGTTTCTGCGAACCAAGGTTTCCAAATTTGAATGATTCAAAGTGCATTGGCTCAAAGTGGAGCCAAACATTCAACACTTTTTTTCAAAACATTTATATCATTTTCAATAGTGGAAGATAAAGTGGAGCATGCAATCGGTGTGCAAGAAGAAGAAGCTTATACTAGTATGGCACACATGAGAATCAATATCAATTTTCAAAGATTCATTTTTCTTTAAAACTAAATCCAATTCTTTTGTAATAGAATCAATTTTATTTTTCAAAACAAGGTTATCTTTAAAACAAAATCCAATTAGAAGATAAACCTCATTATTTTTCACAAACATCATCACAATCATTTTTGTTTTCAAAATATCAATCTCATCAAGGCAAGGTCTAGTTGAGATCTTAGTGAGTCACGTTCACTAGTGATCTCTTCCTTTCTTGCAAAACCAATTCAAAAATTAGAACACAAATCCTTTAATTCATTTTTCAAAACAAGGTTGTCCTCTTTTCAAAAGATTGTGTTTTTCCAATAAATTTTCAAGCTTTTGAGCAAGTTTCAATTTTAAAGTTGAACTTCAAACAACCATGGCAATAGGAACTAGAGCTATCATCTATTTGAGTGTCCGATTGTACCTCAAGGGAGTTATTCCCTTGGACCATGAGGCAATGCTCTTCGGACTTTTCTCTCTTAGATCTCCTCATCTTGTTGATAATCTGGAAGCTCGGGAGACGCCAATAAGCTCCAAACTGCAAAAGCCGAGTCATAACGATCAAACACCGGTAAAAGATGTTCACTAAGAGATGCTCTAAGTGCTCTAAGTGCTAATGCATTAGCCTTTTATGCTGCTACTATTAGGGAATGATTCCATAGTGGAGGCTTGATAAACTAGAGTCCTAGTCTTTTCAAATGGCTACTCATATTGGCCTTCCAAGCATCAAGTCTAATATGGTCAAACATAGGAGGGCTATCCATGAGAGCAAACTAAATGAGTGCAAATGAACAATGCAAATGAAGATTAGCAAACCAAGATCTCACTCCTAGTGGTTAAACCTAAATATCACGAGCACTAGCTCTGATACAATTGAAAAAATCACCTGGGGGGTGAATAGGTGATATAGCTAATGTATGAACTCAATGCGGAAATTTAAAAATTAATGCAATACACTAAGTGCAATCAACAAGTGATGCACACAAACCAAGCCAAGCAATTATGAATGCACAATATGAATAGTTGCAAGGCACAAAGTAAAGAGAGAGATAGAGAGAGTCAATGGATCAAGCGCAAAACAACAAGATATGTTTCGAGGTTCGAGCACCCAGCTCTACATCCCGCCTTCGACACACGAAGGATTCTAATCCACTAGTTAGTCCACAAAGAACTCTCACAAGGAGTACCCAACTCTCTCTTTACAACCACAACCTCCTCATTGAGGCAAGCCCCAATACAACAAAACGATCACCTCACAACTTGAGGGATTAGCACAAAGCAAACACAAGGATCACCTCACAACTTGAGGGATACAACCCAAGGCACAAAGCCAGCAAAGATTGGGTTTTTAACTTGGTGGTCTAAACAACAACCACAAACAATTTCTTTCTCCACACAAAGATCCTATAGAATGAGATAGTAGATTTTAGCTCAAGTGTGGAGAAAACCAATGGAATGGAAATCAAAATCACAAAGAAAAATCCTTGGGAAAAACTGAAACAAAGATATAGAATTTGAATCAAAACTCTTTCCCAAAAACCCTTTTCTTTGGTTTCTAAACCCTAGCAAAAACTCCAATAGATTGTTCAATATGAGTTCAAAAACTTCTTTTGATGCTGTGAAAACACCAGAGAGTAGGGAAAAATTCGCACAAAAATCTTAGAGAAAAACTCTCACAAATGGATATTTATAGACCCCAGAAAAATATAGCCGTTGTCAGCTGAAAATGCCAGAAATACACTGCCGGTCGACCGGTCCGGTCGACCGTCCAACGGTCAAATTCTGCCCGTTGGCAGTACCGGTCGACCGCCCCGGTCGACCCAAACAAACAGAGAGCTCTGCTCTCAGACCGGTCGACCCTGACGGTCGACCGTCCCGTGTCTGCCAAACGTGCACAGATCTGTGCACGTCGGTCGACCGACCCGGTCGACCGACTTCATGCCAAGTCGACTGGTCAGAAGACTAGTCGACTGGTGAAGCCTGGAATAGAAAACTGTGACAGAAAAAACAGTTTAGAAATATTTTTTTGAAAAATCTTTTAACACTCTAAAAATCACCAAAATAGTTTTATCATTTTGCATTGATATATAAACATGTGGTAAAAAGTTAGCTCAAATATCAATCAATATGAACTATTTTTGTGTCTTATCATTTTACCAAAAACCAAAAACTGTATTTTCTAAAACTTGAATTTTGAATAGAAAATACATTTTGTCAAAACTCTTCAAATACAAAAACATGATATAAACACTTTGAAGCATGATGCATATGGATAGAAATCCAATATACATGAAACATATATATATCATAGTTTTTGTCTTTAATTCCAAAATAAGTTTTGTTTAAAACACAAAACCTAAAACACATGAAATATGTATATCAAAGAAGTTTGTCTAAAAGTTAAAGCATGCATGTATATAGAAACAAATCTAATATACATTAAACCATGTAAACTTGTTTTGAATAATATCTATTCATGCAAACCAAGATCGGTTAAACCAAAAACTGAAAACCAAAACATGAAACGTGTGTGTTGTGAACTTGAGTATATCATACTATTCTAATCTTTACAATTTGGATCTAAACACAAAACTAAACTATGGTACCGATGTCTTCTTGTAGAGCGCAATCTCCAAGCCGACTCGATCCAAAAACTCTTGATCCACCGAGCAAGTGCTATATATGATCTTTGACGCTCGGGCTCGTGAATCAACATGTGAAAGCTTCCAAATCATCTTGTGAAGCTAATCACCAACTAATAACTGATTAATGATCTGAAACTAAAATCAAAAGATTATTAACACATAACTACATGAGTTAATCATCATCAAAAACTAGAGTGGAAGGCCTTGGGCCAACTATCTCCCCCTTTTTGATGATGACAAAACTCATAGAGTTATATATGCATGGATTAAAATTAAGCTTCAATGAAGCTCCCCTTAACTCATGCATAGGATAAACAACTAATAAAGGCTCTAGATACCAATGAAATTATAAAACATGAAACATGCATAGATATGCATAATACAATAAATGGCTCTAGAAACCAATAGAAGATACCAATGAAATTTCAAAACAAATAAACATGTTCTAGATACCAATTAGCAAAAACAAATAAATATGCT